>DWDU01002573.1:0-12594 GCA_018245575.1 Jemadia suekentonmiller
AGTCTGCAATTGTATAGTAGGCTTTTTGACATAATCGAGCCTTAACGAATTTCTTAAACTTACAGACTGACAAATTTCGAACCTGGAATCTTCTGATCCGTAGTCAGACGCGTTATCCATTGCGCCACAGGTAAATTTATCTGAGTATATTTTCGAGTGATTCTAGATCCTGATGCTTAGCGTGGTATACAAATACATAATAATAATAAGATACCTTTAAACGAGCAATTCTACATATACATACAAGATTTGAATATGTATTTATATATAGTCGGTCGGTTGACGATAACCCGAACACACGCGCGCTCGCACTCGAGCTGCACTCGCGTCGTCGCACTAGCATACGTTTCTCAAACTACAATGGTACATTTAACTCGTAATTTATATTATGCTCAAGTGTCATCAAGTTGTACGCGCCACCACGCGACGCGACGCGTAGGTATTGTTTTGATTCTGATTGCTTACTTTGAATTTATATTGTAATGTAATGAAGTACGATTTAAACTTCAGAATATGTGGAACATATAGAATGTTATCGTTGGATCTGTAATTTTTCAGATTACAAGGTACTCTTTTGTACACAATTCCGGACTATGAAGGGTCTTAACACTATAATCCAACAAATTCGGTAGTTCGACACTGCCCTGCAAAACGTTTGTCGGATTACCGGGGGCCCACCGAATTTACATTAATTTTGCGTACACATTTTACGATATGACTTTGATCCCTTCCCAAATCACATCAAAAGCCTTCTCACTTTCCTGTCTCAAAAACACTTATAAGCTTCCCTCGACCAATCTGCTTCTAATGTCATCCATTCGTTTTATACTTCTGGTATATAGCAACATTCGTATGTACATATGTCGCTTTCAATTTGTCCTTTCAGTGGGTCAGTATTGAAATCCAGCGAGAGTGCCGAAATGTAGGACTTAATATTAATTAGATCAGGCATTTAATCTATTGGACGTTAAGTAATCACGATAGCCAATTGATATAGACATTTCTATGGGACATAGGCATATTCCAATTCCAATAGAAAAGATGAATGTTAGAAAATTAAATTCTTTCATAATTTCGCCGATTCTCCGTTCAATGTAACCCTTACATTAAAATTATAAATGAACAGACGTTTCTAATCAAAATAAAGCAAATATTTTGATGTCCGGTTTTTTAATTTAAAATAACCGCCTTCATCATAAACGTACTCATAATTTCAACCTTACGTTGGTTGATATAGACTTAAATTAGCTTCGTCACAATAATGATTAATTTTTTGTGTGTCCTAATATGATTTAATTTGTCGTCACTCTTTTATTAATCCAATAGTGCTAGACGCGGGACGGCTAAGTTCTATCACATTGATCTGTATCAGAGCATTTTTGCAAATATTTTTCAATATTTTCAATCTTAACCATTTTGATTTACGTTATCTGTTAGTTTTTGCACGGGAGTTCGCATTTTCATTACATTTATAGTGACACTACTTTAACAAGATGATGGTTAGATCTTTGAAAATACGTCATGTAATCACGTTAATGCACTGTGTATGCAGTGATCCAATAACAAATTTATGAATTCGTTTATTACGAAGATGATTTATATTAGGTTTCCGCTGTGATCGTACTTCGGTGTGTAAATATTTATCGGGCAAATAATAAATTATTTGAATCAAGACACTTTTATTGAATTTGGATATTTATTTTTATGATTCGTTGTTTTAGCTATGAAATGTTCTGCGGTAGTGAATCCCGTAAAATTCTATTTTGTAACATATATTAATTTTATCTACGTTAAATGAATACCGGCGTAATATATCAAAGGTTCGCAATAATTACTGAGTAATGATATTAAATGTTGTCACTGCGCTTGTAAAATACATTGAGTGCTTTAAATGACGTTTCAACGATATTTTCATAAGCTTGTTCACCTGTGATACTCATTAATAAGGGTAGCACACAGATTTCTTTCAGTGACTCGCACAAAATAAAAAACATTTTTAAACACCCAAATATTTTGACTCCCCATTAAGTACAACGACTCCACTGGCTCGGCCACGTAGAACGCATGGAGAAGGATCGCAGAGCAAAGAGGCATATTTACGACAGCCAACTGAGCGACGACCAGTCGGCCGCCTAAAATTTCGCTGGATAGACAGAGCGGTGGCTAACCTGCGTGAGCTTCAAGTCAGAAATTGGTAAGAAGTTGCGCAGGATTGGAGAAAGTAGCGAGCTATCGTGTCGGAGGCCAAAATCCACTTCGGATCATTGCGCCAACGGAGTAAGTAAGACAATATTTTGACTTCAAAATTAGCAATTAAATTGTTTTCTATTGAATACCCATAAAATTACTTTCTACTTGGTAGTTTACTGATCATTAAGATCGTATTGCACAGTGGTGTAATTTAACAAGTTTATATAAGCTTTGAGTCGTTCGAACGTTATTTAGGTAGGCAATGAAACGAACGTAAAATCAAATTACCCAACGAAATATTCACCTGAAAGTTATATTTGAATTTTATTATTCCGTGTAAAATTCTCGTTTAGAGAAATTTAACTTCTCTTAAGTACCTCGTTCACATTTATCAAACACTTGACAGGCGAGTGGAACTTTTAACATATTTCATTGGTTGGACTTTACTGGTTATCTTACAACCGACCAAATGATGTGCACGACCATTTGTACAGTCGAGCAATCAAGTGCCTTTTAACGATATCTATTAGGAACCAGATGAAGAACTTGAACAAGTTGAAGTTTCTCATTGACTAACTTACATTGATTTAATTTATTAAAATCAAATTAATGCCAATTCTACATCCCATCATCGTTATGCAAATAATACGCACTATTACTTTAAATACGCTAGAATGAGATTGAAAAAGTATTCGTAGCACTTATTACTAAGGTTTTTCAAGTTACAGTATCCAATACATCTCGTTTGTTGACTCTCACACTTTGATATGTTAGTGTGAAATACCCAAGTTACATAAATGCCGCGTTATCAGCGGAAGAGCGTCTTATGGGATGACGTGTAGGTATATGAAATATGAAGCATTAACATTTGAATGTATCATATAGTCTGTTTAAATTTTAACAAAGTGACATTCAAGCATTGCATCAAATACTGATTTAATATTTGTCATTACAGTACAAGAATTGCTTTGAGTATAAATAGTTAATATTTAGTAAAGTAATAGGCTAGTATAATTTAAATCAAACAATTATTAAATGAAATTGAAAGTAATAAAATACCTGAAAACTTAAGACACATTTTTAAGTAGCACTGTACCTGAAATAGGGTTCATAGTGGCCCAAGATTATTTACTGTATCTATAGTAAATTATATAGTACGTATCAAATACTAATTTATTAACATTATTTAATTGTACTTCTGTATGTTTTTTGTATGTTTAATATATATAACTTTTGTCTTACAATTAGTTACTATATCGTACAGTAATCTAGTAATTGTGTTAAGAAATTGATGTTTTTTATTTAGTTATGAGTATCAATGTTTTAATTGATTGGTTATTAATTAGTTACGATTGTTGGATATTAAGTATAATTTTAAACTAAATTATGAATGTGAGTCAATGTTAAGCAATATATGTTGTAGATAAAAACTGCACAATTTGTCTATTATCTGTATTTTTAGGTTAATTTTTAATGTATGTTAATGTAGATTATGCGTTACGCGAATTAAATGTGTATCAAAGATTTTAGCAATTTACATGTTTTGCGAAGTAAGCATTTACCAAGATTTTCGCAGTTTATGATATTCCATTCAATACGTTTCAGGTCTTCTTATTTTACGCATTACGCGATATAGGTATACATGTATAAAACATATTCACAATTTACGCGTTTTGCGAAATAAATATGTATCAAATATCTTCGTTGTAGCCTTACATTAATTATCTTTCGGGCAAACTGTGTGATATTTTTAATTATTTAATATAAGCAAAAAATTTAAAACTGTAGGGTGATTGATGCACCGGTAAATGAAAGCACAATTTGATGATGTTATAATCGAACTTATTATTGTATCTAGATTTAGTAATACATTATGTGTTACCTTTCCCTTAACATGAATAGTAGTGAATTTACTAAATTTGTGTCTTAAATTGGACTGTAAATATAATTGCAGTATTAATGTTAACAGTAAAATAATTTAATGGTTACGTGTGGAAACCCTTATTCTCTGTCTACACCAATGGGATGCATGCCGGCACAAGAGTATACACTTCTTTTAAATATTTATTTCTTCGCAAATCTCTATTTTGTGTGCTCTTTTGTTTGGTTCTATTAATATTCTCCCTCTAACATATATATGTTATGGAGGTTCCAATTGAACCATGAAGGGTTTAAGTACAGAAATGCACTTGTGGTACAGTTTGCAGGTGTAAGATGTGGTTTGTAATGCATTACAATAAAAGAAAAACATCCCATGGTTAAAATGCAACAATTACATACTGTATTTACGTAACATATCATTAATAATGACAGTGAAGGGCACATAACGAGGTTCTAATGTCCAGTATTGAGGGGTTCTTGGAACTTTTGCTAGAACCTGGTTTCGTCAATATTAAACGTCTCAAGTATAAATATTCTCCGCAAAGTAAAAACACTTAAATATATTTTATTGTTTAATGTATAGTGAATGTTACTCATTATTATAACCGGCTTGACTCACGTGTTTCTTTCGGAGTGGCCCGACTAGTTTCGGACCTATACGAGGTCCTTCTTCATGAGCTCCCGCCGGTTGCAGCCAGGTCCGGACCTAGGCGGGCCACCCCGAAAAAACAAAGATGAGTTAAGTCGGCTTAATACATAATAACACTTAATGTACTGTTGAAATTACACTGCGGATGATTTGATAATGCATTGCTATGTTTTGTATACGTAATACTGAGTGTATTATGAAAATTAATGTGCTAGGGGAGCGTACAAAATAGCGGTTTATCGTAGGTTTTTCTGTTATGCCAATTGTCTTTAATCAGTTCTCCTTAAATTTTCTCCCAGCGCTCACTTTTGTGCAACTGCTGTAGAAAAACAAATGGCGAGAGACATGTTATTTGCTAGGTATTGGATTGGTCTGTTACCAAATAAAACAAACTTTTTCCGTAAGATGTAGATCTTAGCCTCTGTATGCAGTTTTAAATATTTTTCAGTAGCCTATTAAAATGTAATGTATTACCTAGTCATATGTACATTTGTAAGATACGTTATGTGAATTATATTAACAGCAATATTTTATTGAAATACATCTTATGTAATTTCCGCACTTGGTGTGATCGTTTACACTAGTATGTATGTATATGTAGATTTATTGTCGTGTACCTACTAAGAAATCAATTCTATGTCATTTGAATGTTTTGTAAATTGTGTTCGAAAAATTAAAAGATTTTAAAACTATCTTTGTTTAATTTTCCATAATACGCGTAGATTCTGTATATTATGTTCTTCTGTCACAAAAAAGTTAATATCTTCAGAATACAAGATTCAATGATATTTCATAGCATTGAAAAGGATTACAGAAATATTTAAAAATATTCCGCATACAGTACAAAGGTTTTCATTGTTTTATATTATACATATTACAAAAAATGAGCTAGTAAATAATTACACGACTTAGTGATTTATACTTTGGAAGAAATACTCGTAATATGGATCAAATTAAAAATAATATGTTCGATGCGTCCGTATACAAGTGTTACGAAGTGACATTACGTAATATTTATAATATTATGTTATTGCTGTTTAACCCTTTGGCTAGCCCCTTAAATTATATTATAAATATTATTACTAAATAATAAAACTACACCGTTGGCTCAGAGTGGACCTGATTGCTAAGCAGGGGTAGTGGGTTTGCACCCAGGACATGAGCGCGTAATGAGTACGAATGTTTTAGTGTCCTGGTTCGTTTTTAAATTTGTTAATGAACATTACTCAGTTTCTGTCACCACAGGCTCTGCTTATTGCTAGATTAGTAGCAAAGGACTTAGTGTGTTGTCTCTAGCTGTTATTATTATTATTACAAAAATTCCATTAGAAATTCATTGATATTTTCAACACGCTTGATCTTCAGTGCGAGTAAATATAAGCAATGTATTTTTTTCTGAATTTTTTAATAAAGTAATGTCAGTATTCAGATTGTTTTTCAGAATGTAATGAACTGTCAAAATTTGCGATACGATAGCTTGACGGAGAAGGAAATTGTATTTCTTTTTAATTACGCTATAATAATCAATTTACAGGGAATTCATAGTTGCCCATTTTAATGCCGAAAACTGAATGTTATGTAAAAGAATGGAAAAAATTAATTAGGGCATACATACCTACGATTTATTAGTGATGTGCCACACCTTAGACATGAAGATATTTAAATTATTTTTAATAATTACTATTATATTTTCGTGACCGATACATTACATTATATATTATTATATTTTCATTACAGGGTAGGTAGACAGCACCGAGTGCTAAATATTTCTTTCCTTTCAAACTTGACGCGGCGTTTTTACATTTATCACTCCCCTTATACACACACGCTAGTTACATACGCTTTTCAATAAAAGATGCGTGACACCACGTCTGTAATCCCTGAAGAAGTACACAGATGAATGTAATAAACTCCATGTTTCATCAGTGACTTTTACGTCACATCATGGAATAGGGCGTTAGTCTATTGCCATACATCGGCCACCAATATAATTAAGACTCCAAACCACTCCTAGAAGATATACTTCATAAAATTATCAAGTACTTTATTGTAATAAAACACTTGCGAGAGATAGCCGCACTTTTAATATACAATTTTCCACATTACTTAAATGAGAATTTAGTTACTACAAATATGTGCCTACGTCAAGTTTAAGACCCAACATAATTATGTATGTGAAGACAGAAAATGTAAATTTATATAATACTTGTTACACTATTCGAAGTCTAGTCAAGAATAATGTTAGGAGAATAATATACTCGTACTTTCGTGTTCTATACCGAATTGAGGTCAGCGTAAGGATATAATTCGTGGTAAAACTTCTGCTAAACATATTATCAGTAGTTTTGTGGACTGCTGTCCGACATCAATTATGCTTGAGGATGTTTCTCTTGGTGACTGCGACGTCGTCGTTAATCTTTATATAGTTCCACTATTAGACGCAAGTCTTCTCTAGGGCTTCACCTAACTATACAAGGACTACTCTTCATACAGATCCAGAGAACGTTATAAGGAATTTTAAAGTATACAAGTTTCCCTATGGTGTTACATGAGTGGTTTTCTGAGAAAACTACTGTTCAACAGTGGGACTAAAGGGTTGGTCACTATGATAATAGACGCCTGATTTTTCCGCAACGAACGTATGAACAGTCCATTATCTGCTATGTGTTTCGCTTAACAATACCCCATCGTTTTAACTTTTAACTTTACATTTCGGCGCAAAAAACTGTTTCACGTTCATCAATCATTGAAAGATACAGGGATCGACTGCGGATTTATTTATTGCGAACGCTGCATCCCTAGTTTTGTGTTACGGTGTTGTGTGAAAAGGGGCTATATGCAATTAAATGTGTTTTTTATTGCGCATTCTATAACTCAGTCGATATAATGCAGGTATTTTTTTTAATCGTACAAGATATTTTAAATATGTCCAATTAAGCGGCTTTAATAACGATAATCGCGTTATAATGGTTCGTTATAAAATAAAATAAAATATAATTTAACGTTTCGTAATAAAATCGGTACAATCGTAATTACATTTTTAAATGATTCATACAAAAACACACAATAAGTGACCTAATTTATTAAAATAAAAAACGGGTAATATTTGTAATTAAGCAATAGTAATATTTGTAATTAAGCAATAGTAACTTTCTACTGCAATAACACAACATGAATTTTATTATTTGTTACTATGTTGTAGTTTATATATTTACGTTAATTAATAACGAAATGAACAACATTAAAAATAATTAACGTGTCAATTAATAGGTTTACTTAACGTAAAAGTAGTTAAGCGTGATTGGCTAAATTCTAATAGAACGTATATTAATTACCGCTAATTGGCGTGATGAGAACCTTTAATATATTAGATGTTAATGGTGCGACCAGTTAGAATCAATTAAGATACTAAACCCTATTTCTGCAGAACTGTTTCTGCAGAACAGGTTAATGCAGGCCTTCACGTGCAATATTGTTATGTATTTTACGTTATAACACTACTTATGATTACTGCTTGCTCGTTACCTGCTCCATTTACGTAAAAATGAGTAAACTATCGCGATTATAGCAGTGTTTATGGCAAGTTGCCACTGTCACTGTAGTCCTCAATATGCTGGAAACGAATACGGAAACTTAACTGTAAATAACAAAATATTGACAAAAGAGAAATAAAAAAAAATCTCAAAAATGCAGCGAACCTAACATTTAACAAATGAAAAACCCTTTTGGTATTTCCCGCTGTCGTAATGAGCGTGTGGAGGAAAACGAATGTAAGACCGTCACACATCATCAAAAAATCCTTTGTGGAGTCACGTACGGTGCGGCGTGGCGAGAAACCGGTAGAAATAAAATAGATTTACCTACGTATCTTTAGGAAAAAAAACAGTAATCTTGTTTTGAAGAAATCCATACGGAGCTGTATCAGGAATGTGGAGAGCCTTAAACAACATAATTTGAGGGCTTTTAATAATATGTTTTTGTTCGTAGAGCTTTTTAGGATTTGATCGTGTTAGGATAAGGCACGGCCATCCTAATATGCATCATTATAATCATAATATATAGTATAATAATAGTGGAAAATTAATATGTTGTCGCAAAGCCTCGCAGCTTATAAAGATGTAAATAAGCTCACGAAGTCGCAAGTGACAATTTGTTAACATAAGAACAAGGTGCCATTTTGCAGATACAACATAATTCTCAGGAGCGCCGTGTGCATTTTCTGTACGAGTCCGTTGGCACTCAGCAAAATGTACATTGTTTGTACCGAAAACAATTTCTAGAATATTCTGGTACGTTCCAGACGGTGTGATAACACAATAAGAAGGAAGTGTATAGTCAGTTCACGTTGCAGAACTACTCGTAGTTAGAAACATGCACGTTACTTCTGGCCTTCTACACATAAATGTTATTAGAGCAAAATGGTTCATACGTCGATTAACATTAGCGTCTACACGCCAGATCTCTTAGAGGGTAGACAGAGAGTGGCGCGTACTAAATATCTTTGCCCTTACAGATCTGACGTGCTACTTTTACATATATATAATATAATAAAATAATAAATATCTTGGGACATCACACACGGCCATCTGATCCCAAACTAAGCGTCAAGAGAGTTTGTGTTATGGTAACCAGACGGCTGATGAACTACATATATAAATATACTTAAAAAGATATTTTTATTATACCCAGATACAGAACAAATACTTGCGCTCATCACACAAATTTTTATTCTAAGTGGGAATCGAACCCACGACCCCCGGCGCAACAGTCAGGTTCACTAACCATTGCACCAACGGGCCAGTCAAATTATTATATTACTCTCTCCATTAACACACGTCGATTTTGGAGGCTCGTGACTTAATCGTCAGCTATATCATAGTACCTATAACGGTACTCTGATGATTACAGGCACGTTGTGTCCATTAATCTAACCTAGTTAAAGCTGGCATATTGTTGAACCTTACTTCAGGTAACGACATGAAAAGATACTTTCTGAGTTCACTGACTATGATTAGGCTTTGTTATTACCACATGAGCTTCTGATAGAACTTTCTAAAAAGGTTTTTTAGTATCTTGAAGATAAAAATTGAAATCTTATAATGAAGTGTAGGTAATTAATAATAAACGGTACGAAAAATATGTTAATATTTTAATATAATTTTCGTTTTATCTTTTGCATAATGACACCTATACATATTTTATGTAAATCGTCCTTATAGCGAGTTTGTAATTTGATAATGTAAGACAGGCGAACAGTGAATATCGTAAAAGCACATACGAGTAAGCCTCCCCTAATGAATTATGCCCATAATAGGCATGCTGGGCGTATGGGTTGAGGATCGCAGAGCAAAACTTCTCGCACCGTCTACGAGCTGTCCATAGGCGGCCAACCCTGGCCAATTTAGCCGTGCCTAGACAGACCGCGCTATATTGCGATCAGCCAGCGCCGGGTTTTAGTCACCTCTTATACCCTGTAATCTGGCATGGGGTTGAGGCATCTATTCTTACTCTGCTTTGTGATATATCAATAAACAATTGCTAATTATTTTTAAAGGAACGTTGGAAACAGTTTCAAAGTGGCACGATTTAATCATGTTCGCGTTTTATAGCAAACAGTGGGCTCGTTTATTAATAGTAATTAATTCAATAATGTCCGTGCTTATATTGAATATTTTTGTGATAATTTAAACATTGATTATCTACGAGTAGGTGTGCATTATAATGGAAAAATATGTGAATTGGGAATCGAGGTAGACAGACTTTTTACTATTTAAATTCTAAAGCGTACATCCAGAGGGATATTCATTCGTCTATTATACAGACTATAGTAAGGATTGTATAATCAAACCTGACGCTTTTATGGACGCAAATGAGACAATGGGACCGTGGTTTTCTAACACCCAAAAGTTTGCTCTTCACCTATTGCAAATTTATTATACAGATGTCTGTCTGGTCTTAAACAAATTTGATACTCTCTACCGTGTAGACGGACTTATGGATCTTTATGAATACATACGGGTGACCGGCCACTCCAGTTGTTAATGGACTTTGGTGGGTCGGACCGTGGGTTCGATTCTCATCTGAAATAAATATTTGTGTGACAAGCACAAATGTTTGTTTTGTGTCTGGGTATACAAATATCTGTTTAATTGAAAGTATATATGTTTATATGCATATCAGCCGTCTCGTAGAAATAACGCAAGCTGTCTTGATATATACTTTGCAATGAGATGGTCGTGTGTTCCAAGATATTATTATTATTATGAACAAACCGTCTTCAGATAAGTTTTAACAAGTTTTCCATACTAGAATATAAGTAATCCATTATCAACTGAGCGAGTACGGTTAGATAATTCAATAAAAGTAATTGTTAAAACAATTACCTACTTTCAGTTTAGATAGTGTGGGTGTCGGTATGGATGTAGAGGTGACCAGCTCAGTCCTTTGAAGGTGACAACATGTCTTTTAGGATTTTCGTATTGGTCAGATATAGGACTAATATCGACTGCACTTGTCGTACAAAATTGTCAAAAGTTGCCAATGTATTATAACAATAGATAATTCATAACAAAATTAACTAACATTCGAGATTATTTGCAGATGACCATATACATTGATTAACTGTTATTTCCAACTCGCTTCAATTATAAATTATAAACATATTTGAAATACTCATCCATAATTACATGCAATAGTATCTTTATAAATGAACAAATAAGCACCGGTATTTATGATTTCCAATCGGCAAGTTGGCTATTCCGCTCTGGCAATCGGTAGGTACTCGAAAACGAGAAGCAAACTTCGGTGAACTGGGCAAATACGATTTGCGAACGCTTAACACATTTCTGCAAAAGGGGTTTCCTTGCGAGCGTTTGACGAAAATGGAAATAACAGCTGGGATGAGCGAGTTCGGGTGCGATCAGCAGTGACAGCCCTATTGTTAAGCATAATATACTTCTCTGTGACATGCATGCCTTGATATTGATGAAATCATTGATATGGAGATCAGATCCAATTTGTCACGAGCACATTTTTCTTTGATTGTTTTCGTATCTCATATATGAATATTTTAAAGTCAATCAATGGAATATGGCATATGAATTTCTGATAAAAAATTCATGATGCATGAAATGATTCTCCTCGAATATTTGAAATGAACAATAAAACCTCAGGTTTTTTTTAGATATCTTCCACCGCAGTTCTTGAAGTCGATTACGAATATATTTCTGCGTACATCTGTAGAGTAAATATATTTATCATTAGTCCTTTGTATCACTACACTGTTGGATACGAGTCAACTTTCAGAATGAGACAGCTCAAGGATATTAGTTGAGGACTTTGCGCTCTTCGAAGCATGTTATGGCTAACTTGATGGTTGCACCCGTGATCATTTTGCCAAGAGTAAATTCATTCCATTATTGATTAATTTTCGTTTTCGTTGAATTATTGTCAGGCTGATCTGATTGAATTTAGGTGAAATTAGCAAAATGTCTCTGCGTCTTTTACTTACTAATTCCCCATGTCTAACGTTCATCCTCTATCCAATATTTTGTGTGTGTGTTCGAACGACAATATGCGCATTGATAAAAAGGGTGTCCGATTTTTAAGTAGCAATCGTAAGGATCTACTGAATATTGATAAACAGGCTTTAGGGCTCGACTCGGTTCAGCGATATTGGTCGCACAGTATTTTGAAATTCAAATTACTACAAAACAAACAAATAGGGTTGGCAGATACAGATTTGGCCTAAGTATCTAAGACATTTTTTAAGATATTGTTGACTGCCTCGTTGCTCGTGTTGGTTGCAAGTGCGACTGCTACTGCACTACTAGAAATCCTAGTTAGTAAAATCCAAAATTATCTGACCTGGGAAT
>DWDU01002574.1:0-12594 GCA_018245575.1 Jemadia suekentonmiller
TAATAGCAGAACGAATTTCAACACAGAGATATCATCAGTGCGACGATTGTACGCCAACTGGGACGTGACGTGTTAATTCACTAGATTCATGCTAGTTTTGTATTGTATTATCCATGTAGATACATTTGATATTGTACACGTACAATTGAGCTATCCGCTCTGTACGCGGATTTTACAAACGAATTTTCAACGCATCGGAAAGCAACTAGTATTATTATTACTAGTCAGTTTCAACTATCCATTAGAGGGCGTTGTGTTGTGTGAAATGTAGGATTGTCTTTTGTGTCGTCGTCGTTGTTGTTATTAATGCGCACTGGATGATGGTGAGTGGGGCGACGCAGCGCTCGACGGGACGTCGAACTGGTCAAGGCCGCAATGACAGAACCGGTGGTTCGGAAAAGCGGAGAGCCGTGAACTTTGTCTATGTTTGGGGGTGACTCACTTCCAGCAGTAGACTTCTGTGGGCTGGAGTTATTTTGATGAAATGTTATAATAGGATTCAATTAATGTTAGCATGTTTCTATAATAATCATCATTATTTATCTATAAATTGAGAACGTTAGTTATTCATAGTGTTATATATAACTTTCACGTAATCCAGACTTGACCGCGCATGATCGTATATGAATTGTAGTCTTTCAGTTGGACCCCAAATTTTGTCAAACTATCCCGTGCGGCTCTGAAGCTCCAAGTTCGAAAAATTTTACCCAAGCCAACTGATGCTGAATGTTCATACAATTTGGTTACTAAAGCCACCTAATCAAAGGCCTATATTGTCTTGTATTAATGCTCGGCTTTTTCTTCATAAGCATCTCACGAGGTTAGCTTTAAGTACGGTGTAGGTATATCTTATAATGTTTTCATTGACCAACGTGTAATTTACGGGCGTCGGTAAGTCGAGCGATGATCCGACCGCAATTCATCTCACTAATCGGAAACTTGTAGGTACTCGTGTGTAATGATTAGTTGCGCGCGCGTGGGCAGAGCGAGGTGTGAGAGTTTTATTGTTTCAAATGTTAGAAGGTGTGTGTGACATTGATATGAATTCGAAAGTATATATTTTGTATGTCAAACATTAATAGTAAATATTTTGTATTGTAAACAAAATATGGCAAATGACCAACCTTCTCCCTTCTCTATTCTCCCTCCGTTGTAATGGCCATTTGGTCTAGATGCTTTGGTCTACGACATCCAGCGACTCTAGGCTAGTTGTTATTGTTTCCGGTTTTGAGGAGAGATCTATATGGGTTAACTTGTACCGTACGCCGGTACGAAAGCAATATTCATGAAATAAAAACGCATAAGCAAGCAGGTTTGTACTTTTATTTTATGGTTCAACGCGCCAACCGGAAACTTGTGAGGATCGTGGATTTTTCTAAAAATAATTGAAACATACTATAAAAAAATAGTTTTCGTGTAGTTTGTTTAATGTCAAATAAAAAATATGTGCATATTATGTAGCATTAGATATTAATACACAGTAATTATAGAGATTAAGGTAAGAAACACACTGAGCGTAAATATGCACAACATATTGACCATATGTATGCTTATTGTGTTTCTTACCTTAATCTCTAAAACTAAAATCTTAAAGAATCCAATCCAATGTATTCTAAGATAATAATTTAATCTTAACAGAAGCTTATTTGTCAAATTAATAAGACTTCTAAGTCCTTTACATTTCAGTACTCTCATTCCTGTGTAGATTATGGATACATCTAGCTATTGAGGTATTTCCGATAGATATATGAAATATATAAATAATCAAGAAAAACGCCACTTGTGTTTTTCCTGTGAAGGGGTAATGAAAATTTTGCAACCGTATTACGCATATCTGGTACTTTACAAGTGGCGCCACAAGCTCAAGTATGATTTGATTACAATTTACAGTGAAACGAATGTATGTTACTTCTATATAAAGTAACAGTTGGTTCGATACTAAACAAACCCTCCGTGTATGTCTCCTTCGAATACCTTCTAAATGTCTACAAATATACAATCGCAACGCCATTTCCAAAATGTCACCAGGTTCGTGAAATTTAGTGACATTCAAAGTTATATGCTTTCTTCTTTGAACTTGTACTTTCGTTGGAGTAAAATCTCATGAATTATTCATTATTCATGCCAACCACGGTACGCACACACGATTGTCAATTCACGTGGCTCTCAAAAGGTAAATATTGACTGTTACGATACTTTGTTTTGCATTAGACGTTCTATTGGCGGCGCCGACGTGAATTGTATTTTTTTGTTAAAAACATACACAAGAACATGTTTGGTGTTTCATGCGATGTTTCATATCCAGTAAAAAATATGTCACGTTTTATTTAGTCACGCAATATCTACTCAATATCGATAACGAGTGCCGAATATAGATATCTAATCTTATAGATCCGATGTGCATCTTCCACATTTTAATTGTAAATAAAAATTTAAATGTTTTCCTTTTTCTCACTTCAAAATATTTCTTAGAGTTTGTTTCACTCAAATTGATGTGAAATATATTATGTACTTATCTGATGTTAAATACCCTCTACAACCAAATTCATTATTCAAGTGCCTTTATAGTCAGTCAGTCACTTGTACTCTAAATTATAATGACAACAGCTATTATCACTAAAATGTGACATTCAATTTGAAAGAATAATTTAATCTTGTTAACAATCCATTAACGTTTGGAAGGCCACTGTCCATCATTAGGCTGTCGTAAATTGACGCCACTGCATCTGAACCCTGGACCTTCCAAACGTGACGTGACTTGCGGTACACTTATACATAAAATGCATTCACGGAGAAAGCTATCACGGCAGGTGTGCGAGATGTTGTCTCCACTGGATGTGACGGCCTGTTTTTAAAGTATTTATCTCGTTCCATAACTGTGAACCGTAGATCAAGCCACCATCGGTTGCCTTTGAGCCCTAGAAGTGAAATAATTGTCGGTAAATGCTCTACAAGCCACTGGCGGTAACAACCAGCGTGGAACGGAAACGACTAGGAATTTCCTGCGTACAATTACCGAGTTTTACTATAAGCACAAATTTATTATATAGTGTGGATTATCTCTCAAGAATATATAATGATATATATTTGTTTCCACACTTTGTAAATATAGTCATTTTTTCTTATTATTACTTATTAAATGTACGCTTATAACCCTCACGTTAGCATATTCGAATTAGCTTATTACAATGGAACTGTACTAAATGTTGTTGTATGCAAGTTGGTTTATATGATGTAACATAATAACTGTATTCTTTACTTTCGATACGAACGCAATCTTATCTATCGATCGAAGCTGACGGCCCGCCGGGTGATAACGGTGCAGTACGTGTGAGGTTTTACGCAATTTCGAGTGGCAGACTATATGGCGATGACTCTACAGTTCGTGTCGTTTTATTACGCGTAAAATAAACTTCTAGCTGTGCGAAAGTATATTTCCTAACCTAAGTACGAACGAACGTACGTACGTAATGTCCTTTCCTTACGTATTATTATATGCTGTTGGTTCTACTGACTGCCTCGTTGGCCGTATTGATTGCAAGCATGACTGAGGATCGAGGTAGACCCTAGGTTCAAATCACAGGTCCCGGCATTACTGATATTTTTCCAATTTAGATTTTCTAGTTGGTGGCTCTGAGTCTGGAAAGCCCGGTGCATTGCAATAGACTCACCATCTATTCTATAGTGGAACATAAACGTAACCGGTGAAACGTAGGAGTGTACTACAGTCCTCCCTACCTCTTCAGGGATTACAGGCGTGATGTTACGTGTAATATTACGAGACATTACAATACGTCTCCGTCTACTACACATCTATTGATTATGTACTTATCTCAACATATAATCAGAAATTTTCGCGACATTACTAAATAAAACGTGTTTTTCTATGGCGGGGTGATTTTTTTTTCATGTAGGCGACTGAAACTCAATATCGACGATCGCAGTGTTTTAAAGTTCACTCAACGCATGTAACAGAATACGTGGCGGCCTCTCGCTTCGAAAAATTCAATTCCCCGATTTTATTCGTCTCGCTGTCATATTATTCTTGCGGTGAACTCCTACAAGTGCGCTCAACGTGATCATTTATGTTTTGATACCTCTATCCGTGCTCAAGATCATAATAATTATATCTAATGGAAGCGTTATGATTGTCATTAAATATTTTCACACCCTTTAGGTAGATCGTTTATGGTACGTACGAGAATCGTTTAAAACATGCGCAGGTCCACTAATTATATATATTCATGTATACTTGACATAAACATATGTACGTCTGATGAGATATACATAGTTTTATAACCCTTGCAAATGATCCGTTAGGAATATCACACAGTAAGTCTTTAATACTGTTATTGCTAGGTGTAATTTTTGGTCGAATATTTTTACCGAATTGAATGGTTTTTATTTCCACATCCTTTATAGAGAAAGTGAAGATAATATTTGTAAGATTGTAATTCTCGTTTTTTTGATCGTATAAACGAATATAATGTAATCAATGAGAAATTAATAAAAGGTTTTTGTTATTTATTTACTTATGTGCTCGTCCATTTCAGGACGCATAAAACTACCAGTCAAGTAATTCACGATATCGTTTGGGGACACACGCGTCGATATACGGAGTCCAGAACAATTCTGTCTTGAGACAAATATAGTGTGTTACTGTACTGGACATTAAAGTTTATTTTTATATTTCAAGATCAATTATATGTATTTATTATCGTAATGTTCTAGAAAAACTTACAACTTCTCCCAAGAATTAGACGGTTATAAAAGCCTTGGGCAAACATTAATTCGCATTACTGACACATTACAAATAGCTACATTTACTATGATGAATGTTCTAACAATGGCCTTATTGTTTTTTACACTTGCAGCACAGTCAAAGCGACGTCGGTGCCCTCTAGTATGGCCAGACCATGTAAAAAACGTTACCATGTAAATATGAACTCATTCATCCAGCACAGGTGTTACCTACTTGTTTTTGTTAACGTGTAAAAGTTATGTCTATAAATCAGGTCTAAAATCTTATATCGTACGTGAGCAAAAACTTGATTCCCCATTTACTATGATTATTACGTTTTTGTGGTCTTTACGCAATGTATCGTTACATTCCGCGCCAAGCGCTATAAATTGTATGTGAAACAGGATGACATCATTCGAATTAGCATAAAAGTAATAAATGTTGTTGAATATGAACTCAATTGTAAGTTAGTATTCGTCCTTTATTGTTCAAAAATGCAACTGGTTATTTTTAAGCGAAGAGAAAAACAAACGAGCAGACTGCGGCCGACCTCGTGTAGGATAGGATATGCCGAATAGAATAAGATATTTCTCAAACAGTGAAATAATATTTGGACTACAGTTATCATATTGGGATTAATAAGGGATAAAGTTATTCTTGTGTGACTTCTACTATGTCAAACCATAATGTTCCGATACTTATCGCGAGAATATAACCCCAATAAAACCAATAGATTGTTACATGTAGCTCGCTTCCACGTAAAAGTAATAGCCGCGAAGTCTCTAAACATCGCGAACGATGCCAACCCGCCACATATCGAAACCAAAGCTGTTATTATATCGTTTTTATGCCACAACATATATTCGTTCGTGTCGGCCCCAAAGTAATTTGTTAGAAGGAGCCTCCCAAATTCATCTCATCTCTTTATAAATTGTATATGGTAATATTAGTATGTTGTTAGCAAACTGTTGTTGTTTTTTTCCAGTATATTCCAGAGCAGATAACATTAGCTTAATAAAATTGCTAGCAATTTAGAAGTAAGCTCTTAAATTTATCTTCTCGTACTATAACTAGTGTGGACATATCAATAAACTATTCTAGTCTCGTTTTTTTTTTTTGTTATTGTTTATTTTAATATTTATACAAGTAATCGTGTTGACTGCACTCATCCTAACTTCCTTGTATTGTTATCTTTTTCAACACTATTCATATCAACATTAATCACATCAATCAACACCACAACTATATAAGGGTACTTCATGCGGATGGACAAACCTTTCCAAGTTTCTTCATAGTTTTTACATTTTTCATATTTAATAAATTGTACTAAACAAATTGTACTAAAACACTTCTTATTACTGCTTTATCCTCCACTGTACTATACGGATGTGTCCTGGTACTTTTTATTTTAACCCCTTACGTTCGTTATCATATTATCTAATGTCTATTCGTTTTTTTCTGAACTTTAACTTTTTTGTTACAGGTAAGCAAACATAACCTATCTTCACCGTTTTCCACTTCAGAGACAAGTTTGTTTCCCACGAGAGTTACATTATGTACAAGTAAGTTAAATGTTGACATGCTACATATTGATTAGCAATAAAATTATCGTTGTATACAAAACCATTATATCAAATTCGGCGGGTGTGAAATTTTCCAATAAACGTATTATCTAAACGGCGAGACCAATTCATGTGAGAGGTTGCAAATCATTACTCGCTGATAATGAAAAAGACTGGGGTGTGAAATGATTAATTGTAGTACGAATGTATTGATCCCCTAAGCCATGGTAAATCAATTTGTAAATATAAATCCCTTGCGAATAGTGCGCGTTCCTTTCAACTGTTGTTAAATGAGGCCTAGAAAGTACAGAAATTTAATTAAAAGTGATGTGATAGGGAAAGTCCTGTACCATATAAGTAAATTAGAAATTTAACATGGTAGTGGAATTTCTTTGAACTCAAGTGAAGCTTTTCATTATCTCTACCAACCACTGGTGACCATAAATATTGTAAACCAATCAGAATATCACAATGGAGCAATACCAACTAGTAATAAAAATCAGAACGATCTGTTCATTATTATATTTTCTTTTGTCTCTTTCACTGTTAACAAGGTCGTCGCGCCGTCCATTTGCCCGACCTCACTCCAGATCCACTGGCGACCCAGTGGGTGACCGCCTTAATCGACGATTAGCTCCAACGACCACTAATTGGTCGTCCGATTCATCGGTTGGCCACGCTTTCACTGTCGTTCACTGTTTTGTTTATGTTGTTGAAATATGTTTATTGATCAACTGATCGGCGTCGCGTTAATTTACATTTTTATTTATTCATAAAATAAAAGCGAGTCACGCAACTATATTAATTTTTTGTAAAGTCATCACGATCTCCATCTATGTACTTTAGTAAAAATTTATTTCCAGCGTTAAAGAGCGGTAATGTTACTAATTAAAGGGAATAATATTATATACATTTTTATTTGCCGATTTAAATACTCACTGCAAACAAAATGCGTTTCGAATTATTAATTAAGGGTATCAAAACATCTGTGACCGATGACAGGTAGAGTTACGTCGCATTTTGAAGCGGGTGAAGTGCTCTGTGCGATGCAGTTGCCACTTAGCCAATATATGAAATTGTATATGACATACCGTTTTGCTACTTTAAACTTTTTCATGCTTAACTCAAGTGTACTCTGCTAGTAAAAACTAAAATAATTTTATACATATTCACGACTCTCAATCAAGAACAAGTATGGTCATGTTACGCCAGCGCTCACATTTTCTACGTCGATTTTTTTATTTCTACAAACAACCCTGCAGTCCTTGATGTTTAAAAAGCGTGGGTTTGTTGCTCTACATCATTAAACTATTATTAGTTTCGGGACCCCTGTCGAACCGCATCACAGGCTCATTGTTTGTTGGTCCATCTGTTCGACCATTACTCGGTAAAGTTCGACAGATGCCGTTACAATGCGTCATTCTCTCATCCTCAATATGTTATTTGGTGTCTACAATTTCCATCATATTTACATCCGATCGCATGTCATTTGATTTGCAGTTTAATATCTACGTTTTAACTATCGAAAGATTGAGGAATTGGTTTTTCAATATTTATCCTGTGCCATATTTGCCATATGGTTACATTCATACGAGTACATTATGGTAATTATTGACTAGGTATTTACTGTGTCATTCGGGCTTCATATATAGACATGCCAGCTTGGTCTATAGTGGCTAAATAACAGTGAAATTGTTTCTACCATTTTTGTAATTGTCATGAATTTCAAAGTGAAATTTTCCGTATTTTTATTTTTTGTCAACATTGAACTTTCCGAGGTATTAAAGATTGTTACTAGAACATTTGAATTAGGTTAATATTTCATTGGATGCATCTTCAAATTCAACCTATTGTTGTATTTGAAAACCGAACGAAGACTTTCGAACTGCATAAAAGATAATGAAGTTAAATTCTCATCTAGATCCTTCAGCTATGTTGACTTTATTTATATCTTCTCGATTTGTTTGTTTTAAAACACCCTTTCGGTGTATGCATATTCATTTTATTCGAAGATCGTGTACGTCTTCCGCAATGTCTACTGTAAGTGGTTTAGAGTTACCCTTCTAATTTTCCCCTCACCATAAAAGGTATTCTCCTGAGATTATTTATCATTGTATTTAATTGCGCTGTTATGAGGTTGTTGCGCTAAGGCCGTTGTTTCACTGTCATTGGGAATGGGAAAGATAGAAGAACAATAATTAGAGATACGAATAGTAATGATGTGTAAAGTATAATTATATTGAATTTTGATTGATTGAATGAAGATTGACTCTCTTGTTGGTCGTGTCGGTCGTAATAAAGAGTGCCGAACGAGAGGTCCTGGGTTCTAATCCCAGGTTGAGCACAACTGGATTTTTTTAATTTAGATTTTCTAATAATAGCTCGGAGTTTGGATATGTGGCCGGTTTATGTCATTAGACTCACCATCTATTCTATAGTGAGATGTAAACGTAACTGGTGAAACGTGGAAGTATACTACACTCCTCTATCTACCCATTCGTTCATTACAGGCGTGATGTTACCTTATAATGATATTAATGTTGCAATTGGAGATCATTCCATTATCCTGATCATCATCGGTCTATAGTATTGTAATCCTGAACATGCGCCAGTCCTAAGGTGTAACCATAATCGTTCGAAGATCAAATTTATTTTAGTATGAGTTCACGTTTCGTACATTGAACATTCAACTGTCTACAAATTAATCATTTTAACAAGTAAAGTGGCCGCATTTAGCTTAGTAGTGTTCGGTCACGCGAATGCTATTTAACAGATATTATGTCATTTGATAATTACGATCGTGATGCTTTTAAGATATGACACGAGAACATCAGTGACAATGAGTAGAGATCTCGCGGCTCACATCTGATTCGATAATTGAATCTCAATTGATACAATTCACGTCACATCCTCCCATAGCGATTATGTAATATATATTTAATAATAATAAACTTTCCAATGTTTTAGATTCATGAGATTACAGGTCGACTGCGCAGTTAAACGCAGTGGTAAAAGGAAATTGTTACTATTAAATCGCATATATGAATTCAAAAAGCATTTCAGTTCATTGTGATGATACGAAGGAAGTGATTTGATTTATCAATTGTTAAAGCCAGTGTAGCACGTATCATCACGACTATAATCCCCGAAGAGAGGCAGAGGAGTGTAGTATGTTTCCACGATTCACCAGGTACTTTTACGTCCCACTGTGGAATAGGTGGTGTGTCTATTGATATACACTGGGCACAAATAAAGACTACGGGTTACTGCAAAAAATCTAAATTAGAAAAATGTGACCGCTCGACCCGCGATTTGAACCCAGGACCTCTCGATCTATTAAAGTCATTGTCGTTACGTTAATTAAGTACAAACATGATTTTTGCTAATAGCAAAATTACGTTAGTCATTTTATTACTCGCATTTATATATGAAGCTGTAATATTAAGGCACGGTAGGTGATATGCTTCATATGTAATAAGACAGGAAGCTTTCAACTCTATATATCTATATATGCTTTTGCACTTCATGGGGGGCTTAGTACTTGCTGGAAAATATATACTTCGTCATATGTAGGTACGCTTAATAATATTATTTGTCAAATACTTATAATACACTGCAGTTAAAGTAAACTTGTTATATGCTCGCTATCCTCCTAGCTTTTGACTCAAACCACATTGTTTAATCTTCATTACATGCGGGTGTTGCGGCCAGGGACGGATGTTGCGCCCTCATCTGGATATTATCTCATCGCAGAGGTTGTATTTGAACAGATTAACCCAAAACAGAGGCTGGTGCGCCACTTAAAATAACTAATTAACTATAAATATTGTATGTTCATAACCATGAGCAAAGTTTCCACAAAATCTTCAATTTCTTTTCCCTGTATTATTTTTGGTTTTTCAGAGTAAGTTCACCTAAAAAAAATAAACAGCTACTCTTTGCAGACATAATGAATATTTACTATCAGAATGGTACTGACTGACCTATTATTATATGAACATCAAGATTTCTTATAGAAGTACATATGTTCTGTCGTCTTGTAGTCTAAAAATTTCGTTTTGGAGAACTCCAATTAGAATTTTAATAACAATTTTTTGTCGTCTACCGACCTCTAATCAACTTTTCAATTAATAAGTCCAACTAAGAAGCGCGTTTTCTTTGGATTCAATAACTAAGATTTTAATTAAAAGACTCACGATAGCAAGTCACCGTAGTGTATTTTTTTACATTTCTTCTGCTCTTGCATTACCTTCATGCGTTTTAGATTTTATTTTTACAAAAATGTCAGATTTATACGAATGCGGTCTAAGGGCTTAATAATTCGCAGAACAAGTAACTTCTGAATCATGACACGTGTTTTATTATTTTATATAATTTTAATACAGCTTATCAATGTGATGGTGTGTTTAAATTTTTTTGCATCTCAGAGTTAAAATATTATCAATAAGTCTATATGCATTCTTTTCACGTGCATCGTTCTACCATTCAATTAGTACCAATATAATTTAACATAACTCTTTCACTGAGACCTATAGCTATATTTCTGTATTGATATATACAGCGCAAATTATGATTATAAGTGAAAGGGAATGATTAAAAATAGTAATATGTCGATAACACTGTTGGCTGTCTAATCTATGTAGTTTTAATATACGTATCGCGTTTCCGCTCGATTTGGGGGTTAGTGGGGTAGCGGGGTCGTGTAAACACTCACGTGTTGACGTGTAGGGCGCTCCTGCGTGGTTGATTGTTATATGATGATATTATGTTTTTACAGCTTAAATGGAGAGTTGTAGGTACGTAACAAGATTCGATTTGTCTAAAATTAAAATGATTTGGCTGGCAAGGAAGGATGTTTTGAGTATTATTTAAAAAAAGCAATATCATGCCTATGATTTTCGTAAAGGTAGAGAGAGAAGTGCAGTGTACCCGCACGTTTCACTAGAAACGTTTGCATTCCATATACTAGGGGGTGAGTGTATTGTCATACGCTGGGCAGATATCCAGACTTCGAGCTAATACAACAAATCCAATAACACCCCACCAGTGTCATGACAATTTCTCATATTCTTTGAAATAGTAAGTAAAAATGTTCCTCGTGCAGCTCTTCGAATGTTAAAGAGTAATTGAAATTGCTTTAATAACACACATGCAAAGCGCTAAAGTAGTCCATATAAAATTAATTAGCGTAATATTACCAGATCATAATAAAGGTCACTCGATCACATTGACGTGATCGACTTGTAACTAGACTACGCCGCTGGTGTCTCTAGTGCGAGGATCCTGTTATTCTTATTATTATATCATACGTGTGTAACATACGCAACATAACGCCTATAATCGCCGAAGAGGTAGATAGAGGTGTGTAGTAAACTCCCACGTTTCACCGATTACGTTTATGTACGTCCCACTATGAAATGGTGCTGAGCCTATTGCCATCCACCGGACAATTATGTACACATATGCACACCCCGTTCGTACATGTTAATGAACTAATTATACTCTCTCATGTTTGTGTTACTGCTATGCTATGTGAATAATGAATGCGATCCAGGAACCACGGAGCGCGTTGGTGCACGATGAGTAACCAAACCTCGGGATACAATACCGCGAAACCGTAACGGGTGTGTGAGCGCCGCACTTCGCCGGGAACGGCGGCCGCGCCGCGTCGAGCAGGCACGCTTCCAGTGGTCGGTTTACAGTCACTACGTGACATTACACGTCCGGGATAATTTGTGACGGTGATTCAAGTTGTGAAGATGAAGGTTACGTGTTTAGCTTTGTTATATTATGTACGAGTATAGAGCCGTTTTGGATATGTAAGTAGTCGGAAGTGTTGTTTTTATTTTCTCTTTTTTTTTGTAATTCAAAAAAGTCGTTGTTAATGTCTGATAGTTTTTTCTTTAATTCAGCCCTGGCTGTTGGAGAGAATATATATACTCTTGCGTTCGTAGCGTAGTACACTCACTCAGTTCTCAGACCTCGAGTTTCATCCTGTCCGACCATAATCACGTAATAAAAATGTGTTTAAATATAGTTCGGTTTAGTTTGTTATTAATGTATTATTTGAACATTTGCCTTCTCGCGAACCGACTGGATAAGATAGTTGGAACAATAGCAGAAAATTTTCGATTTTTTTATTAGTCCTTTCACAGATTACATAATTCAGTTCTTGAAACTACAGATTATTAATTGTCTATTTATTAATGTAAGTGGACCGGAAGATTTCCAATTAAACGTATTTAGTGACATTTCACATATAAATATTATGTTATATGAAATGTTGTGATG
>DWDU01002575.1:0-12594 GCA_018245575.1 Jemadia suekentonmiller
AGTAGGAGCTTGGTGGCTGGATTTGTGCCTGGTGCAAGGCAATAGACTCACCTCCTATTCCGTGGACCATATAACATAAGTAGTGAAACGTGTGATTACTACACTCCTCTGCCTGTCCCTTTGCAGAAATACATGCGTTATGTTACCCATGGCCTAATTATAACGGCACGCCAGGTCCCTTACGCAGTAAGCAGAGCCCACAGAGTGGTAAATATTTCTTTCAAGTAGTTCAATTGTGAGAGGTAAAAAAATTACCAGGATCGTAGTTGGTTAAAATCTTCGCTTCGTACCTACCCCATGTGAGAAATAGACGTGATAATTTATTAAATATGTATTTATTTCAACAGATGAACGTGTCAGTATATTTTCGAATCGAAGAATCAATTCAACTATGTATATTCGAATCGTGTACGTGTATTTATATTATTACGGTTCTACCCTTGTTGCTTGACATAGTTCAACATCACGCCAATAATCTCCGAAGAGACAGCCAGAGCAGTATAGAATACTCCCACGTGTCACCAGTTTCTAACGTAACACAAAATATAACGTACAATACGAGTAAAATGCATCGGAAAATTCACCATTTATGTTACATAATACAATTAAACGTGTGTTACTAATTTACGATCCCGATTCCAACGCCCAGTGTGGGGATTACGGATTAACGCCCGAGGTGACCTACGTCCAGAAGTGGGCTGAAAGGTCGATCATGATGCTATTACTATATGAATTTTAATCAGTATCTCACATTTATTAAACGGTGTTTAGTTTCACACAAGGTAGCATAGGTCGTACCTATATCGGTTTTCTATTCCCAAACCGGATATAAAAAGTCTACATCGTAGATACCAAATGTAATTTGTGTTATTAACCAAGGATTGATAGAATACGATTAGACTTCGTTCACAACAAAAGTAGACAATATTTAAATAGGTACCTGTAATGTTAAAACTTCGTCAAAGTGTGTATAGTGTGTGTGTGTACAATATATTTTATTGCTTTTAGTTTTATCTTAGATTACACCATATTGAGCTTTTTAAGCTGAGCTTATGAACAGCTTTTAGAAAACATCAATATTCTATCTGCTTCGTCTGTAAATTGATACGAAAAATGTATAGGTATCGATTGTGTATTCTCCATAATAGGTTTCCGAACCACGCAACTAAAATGCCTCGGGTGCTGTCATTATGCCGATTTTGGCTTTGCACATAAAAATGCATGTTACGTGAAGGGCGGTGGCGGTCCCCATTATTAAAAATCATCCCCCGTCTCCACTTGTGACCCCATCAAACATGGTGGGCTTTGAAGATCGATATTCTCTTAGGGACACTCGTTAGACTGTTATATATTGCTTGGCTTGTGGAGACTTTAGTAAGAGATATTTTTATAAAACAGACAATTTAAAATATTTTTTCAATCAAATCAATTGATTCGTGGACTCAATGGTTAGCGAAGCTAACTCCCGAGACGTCGTAGTTACGAGGACAAATATTTCTATGATTAGCACTGAATCTCTGGGCTTAAAAAATATTTATATTGCTATGTAACATATGTAGGTTTTCAGTTATCAAGTTACCATAATATTGGCTCTGTCTATTTTATGTTAAAGGGCCCTGTGTGATGTTTCAAGACTTATTTCTTACTATCAGACACTGAAGGCTGGCTTAGTGTGCTTCAATGAAAGTCCTTCAGAGCGATTTGGTTATAATAACCTAAGATTATTTAAATTACAATTTAAGAACACGAGATAATGTATTCACATTCAAATTTGTAGAGCAAGAATTTTTGTATGTTACGTTTCTTAAGCAATCAGTAATATTGTAAAAATACCTCCACAAACCGTCTGGATCATTTATGTTTTTACCAGTTGCATTTAGTCGTTGTATTAATATAATATAATCTTAATATTATATTAATTGGTGTTGAAAATTGGCCTCAAGCAATAATGGATTGATTTTTCTAGGTATGCGTGATCCATCTTAGGACCCATCCGCGCTTTCCATTAGGCGGGAACGCTATCAAATAACATAAATTTAAATCAAATAAACTAATCGTCCAGCTGAGGCTTGAAGGGCGAAATAAAAAATTTACACATTTCCATATATACAAATATATACAAAAGTATGGATTAACATTTATTAATGAAATAAAATCGTTTTATTTCAACGCTGTACACCGTCGTGTGTATAAAATTTTCACATCACACTAACAACTTACGAGCGAAAGGTCAAAATGGTGATAAATTAGTTTTACATTTTGACATTTACCGCAGTGTTAGTACTGCGGGTCGGTTGTGGCAATACTTCACGTCGAAGCTTTCACTGCGTATAAAGTATGGCTGGCTTTTATTCAAATTCAATCGTAATCGTGTAGTATAATGCCACGAAACTGTATATTGTTATGTCTGGACTCGCATGTTGGACTGGCGGTTAGTGAAGTTCACTTCTGAACGGTCACGGGTTCAGTTCTCGCGCATCACAATTGTTTGTGTGACGTGTTGCGTTTGGTTTGTTGCTTTCGTGTAAACGTTACTAAAGTGTATATATATTTACATGCATATACGTAGTATATTAATAATCTGCTTATCATAACACACTGGCCTTCGATGGTCACAAGAAATTATATTTCCTCGATGTTATATATTTCTATCTATTCGAGGAAATGAAAGCGTGATGTTATATTATATATATATCCAATGATTCTCTTACTACGTTATGTTGTGCATACTTACTGACTTTTCCACGGATTATGAAAATATTCAGGTTCGGAGACAACCCTTTATGGAACGGGCCAGCGCGAATGAAAATAATGATGATTGTAAAAAGAAATCGTGACATATGCATTAATGGATATATTTGGTGCCCAGTGCTTACTGATTACTTCGAAACAGATATGGCGTGAAGGTGTAATGAAGATATATCGATAAAGCTGTTGAAATAAAATTAATTTAATAGCATAAAACAAAGTCACGTTTAATGGCCGTTTTGAAAACATTTCTCGGTCTTCTTATATCTATGGCGCGGTATAAATCACATTAATGAGAGTTGTAAATGAATAAACTATCAATCGTTCTTAACCTTAGTAATGTATGTTGAGAACAAAATGTGAAATTTATGACATGCTTGCGTCGAATTTGGACAAACAAGATGGTGCTCAAATTAATTTTTACAGACTAAAATTAAACGTAATGCAAATTGCAGCTCATATTGAAATGTATCAAATGTAAAAATGTATCACTACCTCGTTGGTCGAGTGGTTGCAAGTGCCACTCTGATTGAGAAGTAGGTTCGATTCCTAGGTCGGGTGATATTGGATTTACCTAACTTATAATTTTTATATGAAACTTCTATTAGGGTGTATGCCAAACAGGTTTACCACGTTTAGGTGGAAAACGATCCAATGCCTCCAACTCAGGTTACTAGCCTCAGGACTGATAAACTAGTCTGACCATAAGATTTACATGCCTCCATATGTAATGTTCATAGTACATAATTTTTTTCATAATAAGTACTTAAATATGTATAACAGTACAGAAAAGCCTTAATGAATCATATCCATTATAACACATACCGACCCAAACAAAAACAATAGGTATATTACAATAAAACAATTTGTCAAAAAATATATTATCGTGTTTCGTATGTACATAGGTACCTACAGGTGAAAAGTCTATATGATAATTCTCACTGCCAACTCCGTAAGGGACCTAGCGTGCAGATATTTTGTATATAAGAATGTTTTGATAAGAACTTAATATAAAAATTGGTAAAAGAGCGTAAATATAGATATATAGGATTCGTTGAGGCGTCAATAGACCTGAATACAAAATTGGATGTTCAGTCGTTTATTAAAAATGTATCGGCCCACGCTGCTCCCAGCGTAACGTTACAAAGTGAAGGCATTCGTTGAAGAAAATGAACTTTTAATCCGAAGCAACTGGGGTCTTTATTAGGTACTGTCGAACACACAAGCGTTAATAGCGATAATAGCAATATATTATATGGAAAAAAAAAGAATAATATAACAATCCATTCGGTAGCTTAAATCAAATTAAAGTAACACGAGGTGTATCAGATCTTGCTAACACGAGTAGATATATTTTTGTATGTTTTATGGATAAGTATGTATTGTGTTATTGTAACTATTCTATGTTTTTACTAGACCTGCCAGACTTAGCAAAGACACTGTTCTACTCTAGACCCTGTAATTAGTAATTGTACTAAACGTTAAATACATTCAATTATTATATTAATTCCCCTTTAATTTGTAAATAATACTTTACTTCTACTCAACGCTAATAATAGTGTCTATTTACTGTATTGAATTTTGTATGAAGTATGTATTTAAAGACTTGAGATTGTATTCAGTAAATACATCACTGAAAACTGATATATTCATATCTTTAGCGTATTTATGGTTGTAATAATTATATAATTAGTTTCTTATTTATTACTGTTTATGCTCAGAGTGGCGATTATGGGCGAAAACCTCACACGGGTAGCCTATGTCCAGCTGTGGGCTGACACAAACTAATGTTAATGATGTTTAACAATTAAAAAAATTAATTCTATTGCAGAAGTTATAATATTTTTTTTTATAATATTTATTATTGCATTGCATTTACTTTCTTGTTACTTTCTCGTCTGTACTTTAACCTCATAAGCCACCCTTCGAGATGAAGTTTTTTTCACTCAAATCAGTTGCACTCCCCCATTCTTGTTATGGCGTTGCTATTATTAGGTTTGTTAACACATCGACGACTCTATGTAAATTAGTATTCGGAAAACAGCCCTAATCGACGTTATGTAAAGCTTATGTGCTACGAATGTAACATCAAGCATTTACTCGTCTGTGGTAGGCAGACTCATTTTGTGTTCTTAGTCTAAGAAATATCCACGTCATAATAAAGTGTGGCTACATCAATGGTCATTTGAAAAGTTGTCAAACCAGATATTATTTTCAAATGTCGTAACACATAGAACTGACTGCCGCGTAGATCGAATGGTCGCAAGGGCGAGGTTCTGGGCTGGATATTCAAGTTGGTTAATGTTGGATTTTTAAGTCGGAATTTCTTGTAGTGACTTGGAGCTCGAAATTGTGCGCGGCTCACCCCTATTCAATAATGGTGCCTAAACGTCACTGGTGAAACGTGGAAGTGCACGACACTCCTCTGCCTGTCACGTCGGAGATTACGCACGTGATGTCTTGTTTTAACTATTTATTATTACCTACTACTTGTAACAAAAGGCGGACTGAATGCATTATCTAAATTCTCTACTAGTCAACCCAATATTAAAATGAGAGTATATAGTCGATGTTACTTACTAAATACAATTAACTGATAACAATATACACAAATAAGGGAAAACAATGCAAACGAGGAATGTACGACTCAAATAACATAGGTATGTATGTTGCTTTGTAGTTTTATTCGCGAGTGCGATTTCAACTCAGCACAGCGTCACGACGTGAGCCATCTGGTCGGATAATAAAACCATAGCTAAAACGACCGGTAGCGAAATAACTGCCGGTTGAAAAAACAAAAAGCGATTCGCGCACAATGAATTGGATCCTGCGTCCAAACGAAAGGGGGTCAGCTATTCCCAGGCGAAAGCGTTGTAAGGCGAAAAAAAGTAATTTTAATAACACACTTATCTGCATATTGCACCTTTCCGTATTAAGACAATAACACAATTTCTGCTGGCGACATCTGTTCTTAACCCTCTGTACGCCATTGTTTATAGTTACAAAAGTAAAAATGCAACAATGGGCCGCGTTGACACAGTTACGCAACCCTTCGAGCGTTCCGGCTCGATCTAAAACAATAAAAAAAATGTATGAGATTGTTATGAGAAGAACAGGTTTTCATTATCATCAGAAAGGGTAAAATGAGATGTGGAGCCGTGAAGCTCTCAGCGAGCGCAGGGCTGATTGATGGGGTGTCATGGGTTTGTGAAGTTGAAAATTTTTGTATATCTTTAATTATGGTTACTGTGAAATTAATTAAAATTACCAGCTGTACGCCGTATCAGACAGATAATTAAAACAATGAGTTAATGATTCAAACAAAGAGAATTTAAGAAAACATTCGAAACAATGCGTTCCAGAAAAGAAATAAACTAATTCAAAGAATTGATGCATATAATACGAGTCGATATATAAATAAATTCAGCAGCTGCTTCAAAGAACATTTTAAATTACCCGTCTGTTCTATAAATGTCTAGGCAAAAATCCATTTTTATTTCATATCTAAATCCATATACAATTAGACAAATTTATTTACGATTCATTATTTCGACATTTAATAAAGAATATTTTTTATACACCGCTCCAAACTTTTCTCACTAACACTACTCAGTTTGAAAAAATGTTTTATAAAACACTGAGTTATTTTAACATCTCAAAAGAGATTCAAACATAAACCGAACCCTACAGTATAACGTATTTTAATTATGGCTTCCTCTTCCCTAAACTTCTCCAAGACATTGTCCCATTTTAATTTATTCATGCAATTCATTAGAAATCATTCTGAACTGGCAACACATGCAAATAGGGTAAAATTAAAATCATAGACAAAGTGGTTTTTTCTTTTCGTTTTTACGTATACTAAGTTTGTCACAGCAACATTCCCACCAAACAGGATTCTGCGATTCTGTTTTTGAATTCCAGATAAGAGCGTGTTATAAATAAATATGTTTCATTACGGCTAACATTTTTGTTTTGTCTGTCGTTATATAAAAAAGTTATATTAAAATTACAATCATTACTTACGTATGTTCTTGTGAGTTGTCTTATTCGGTTTACGGTACAGAGATCGTTAGGATATTTTTCAATTAATTAGAAACATTAGGGCTGAAGTTTTCGTAGAATTAAATTAAACTACAATACGACTTTAACGTTATAGAAATCTATAAACATTAGAAGTCACTTCCTAAGGTTTAACTTAATGCCATACTTACTGCTTTGGATACAAAATCATTTATGATAGCATTAAAATTTCTCGCGTCGTACAAGATAATCTATACCTATGTAGAGTTATACAATATGACGACGTATCGATATTTTTATTGCTCAAGTTTATGATTTCATTAGCGACTACATACGACTTCGTTCGTGTTAAAACGCTACAAAATGACGATATAAAAAAGAAAGAAAGAAAAATGGAAACGTTCAGTCTGAGAAGCAGACACCAAACAATTACCTACAGTACAGTGATGAGAATATATACATATATATAGAACTATTTTGTTGCTGTTTGACTGTCTCGTTGGTCGAGTTATCGCGCGGCTGCTGATTTATTTCCCGGGGTTAGTTCCCGGGTCGAGTCACAACAGAGTTTTTCTGACATGAATTTCCTGGTAGCAGCACAAAGTTTAATGGATGCCCTTTGTATGGCAGAAGCTCACCCTCTACTCCATGGGTATAAACGTACTTAACTGGTAAATCGTGGGGTCTACTAGATACACTCCTCTACCTACCCCGCCTTGGAATAATTAGCGAGATGTTAATTTGCTTCAATAAGACCAAATAACAGGAAGTCTTTGAGCAATGGGGGCAGTTTGAATCGCAAATATGTCTTGTGAAACAAGCAACGTTAAACTTTTATTTCGTTTATTGTATATTGTATTGAATTGTATTGTGTATTGTATATTACATGTTGTTTATTGTATTTGATACTATGTTTTACAACAGTTGCCTCGTTGGTCGTGTTGGTTGCAAGTGTGACTGCCGATCGGGAGTTCCTGGCTTCGATTCCCGGGTCGTGCACTATAGAATTTTTCTAATTTAGATTTTCTAGCAGTGACTCGGAGTCTGAATTTGAGCCCGGTGCATGGCATTAGGCTCACCATCTATTCCATAGTGGGAAGTAAACGTAACTGGTGAAACGTGGGAGTGTACTACATTCCTCTGCCTACCTCTACGGGGATACAGGCGTGAAGTTACGTTACAACAGTTAAATAACACTATCTAAGTAAATACAGTGAAGGAAACGTAATGAAGTTGATTTTGACCTGGGAAAGAAACGTCGGAAAATCACCAGCAACTTACGAAAGCCTGTATGGATGTCATTATATATGTAAATATTCAATAATGCTCATTCAACACGTGACATTCTAAATGTGTCTGATCTATCTGGCCGTATCTCTAACACCCATCTAGGACTTAATGTCATAGCTTTACTCAGTAGCCCATGAATAAGGCACACCTGGATGACAAACCCAACACACAGGATACAGCCTGACATTAGGGTTGTCGTCGTCTACATGTCCGCAGAAAATTCTGGAATTATATTATTTTATGGTTTTATGCGAAATTAATTGTGTTTTATTATGTAATATTATTTACGCTGACCATTAATAGAAATTAATATGTTGGTAATGAAGCAATGCGAGATCGTTTTGAGCATTTAAGTATGTAAATGTAGGCATTTTATAAACGTAACATAACGCTCGTAATCCCCGAAGCGGTAAGCAGAGTAGTGCAGTATACAAGTACCTACACTCCCATGTTATAATACCTCTTACGTTTACCCACCAATAATACCCGATTTGAGATTCGAACCCAGGACCTCTCGATCGGTAGTCGCCGTTACACTCTCGACCAACGATGTAATCTATAAATCATTTCATTAATATTGTGCAAAAAATCATTAATGTTCATTCTCGAATATTCTAAAATTGAGGTGTGATTAAAAATAAATAAAACCATCCTATTGCTGTCATAATTGACAACCCTGACAATAATCTATGGTTAGATCATGCAGTGAACATCTGCCTTTGGCCTGTAGATTACTTCCTCTATATATTATCTAGGGCTTACACTATCGAAACGTTGACTAATAATACATGTTGATTTTTTTTTACAACACAACCGCTAAAGTATTATAGTTGAATGGTTTTCTAATGCAGCTGTCTTGGCGACGAGTAGCTTGAGTTTCATTGCTTGTACATCAACTGGTAGAACAAAGGAAATTCTATTACTAATTGCGCTATTTGTAAACAGTGAAATGGTGCAAGGGTTGCCTATTTCCAGACCTCCCACTTTTCTGGGAAATTGCATTTGGAACTTTGCATCGATGTAGTGTAAAATATTATGGTTGAGTCTAGAAGAGGATATGAGCAGCGGTTTGCATGTTAGCAATATTCTAGATATCATTGAATGTTAGTCAGAACAAAGTCTTAAAAAGGTAATATCACGCCTGATATACCTGAAGAGGAATGTAGAACACTCCCACGTTTCACCAGTTACGTTTCCATCCCAATATGGATTAGCTGACGAGCGCACGCAATATTCCAAGCATATATCCAGACTCCGAGCCGCTAATGAAAAATATAAGTTAGTAAAATCGTATAGTGTCTGACCCCGGATTTGAACCCAGGACTGCAAGATTGACAGTCGCGCTTGCAACCAGCACGGCCAACGAGACAGACACATAATAATAATAACGTCGTAGTTGTCGGAATAAAAAAAAACAAATAAAATGTATTAATTAAAATAACTAACCAGTAAACACGACCAAGCTAATTAATTTTTTTATCCGTATATTCTTAGATAATAAGATGGAAGGAAACAAAATGACGTGAAAAAATCAAGACGTTCTATATTTTAGTAACTGTGCAAAAAACATATAAATGTATCATACAAAACATATATGAAAAAAAACCCCGCGCGGTTAATTAACGAATAAATATATTAAAAATAGAGTTGTATTAAATGAAAATGGCAAATGCATAAGAAAAGATTCATCAGCATTTTTATTGGACGACATAAGACGATACGCTACATAAAATTGGATAATTGAATATGTTAATGCAAGATAGAATAATCTGTAACATAATAAATTGTTTCTTGTTTCTGATTGGGTGTTATACAAGGAGCGTTCACCTTGAATATGATAAAAAATATCTCATTATTATCAAATACATATTTCATTACTCAATGCTTCGTTTGTCGAGTGGTTGGAAGCCTACAATTGACCGAGAGGTCCTCGGTTCGATTCCCGGGTCGGGTACTATCAGTTTTAAGATTTTATAGTAGTAGAACCAAATATGTAATAGTGGAATAATAATAATCTAATACAATGTAATAGTGGAATGGTGTTGCGCCCGGTGTATGGCAATAGGCTTTATAGGTTTACGCCAGAATGGTCAAGAATATATTCCTATGATTTATAACATATTGTAATTCACATGTCGAATTGTAAATTGTAAAACTTTTGAATTTAAAAACATGTCATGCTTGTAATCGTCGAAGTGGTAAGCAAAGAAGTGTAGTACACTCCGAAGTTTTATCAGACATGTTTACGTCCCACTATGGAATAGGTGGTGAGCCTATTGCAATACATTGGGCACATTTCCAGACTAAGGGCCACAACTAGAAAATCTAAATTAGAAAAATACAATAGAACCAGCGCCTCCCGATTAACTGTCGCGTTTGTAACCAACACGACCAACGAGGCAGGCATAAATTAATATAACATCCGTATTTCATATTATAACATATGTAAATATAGGTACGGAACCACAACTTTACGAATAGAACTAACGCTTAATCAGTTTTATGTGATCGTAAAGCAATAGAAAAGTACTTAATACTATTAAAAAAAAACATAGATAATGATAAATTTGAATAACTGCAGGAAATTCTAATAGATCCGCGTGAAGATAAATTTCCTATTATGTCCACGTTTACCTAAATTAAATTAGGGACATTAAAGGAACGCAACGACAAATGCAAGTTCCGTTTTGCTTTCCTAAGGCAGAATATGGCACTTAGAAAATAACTTTTTCTTTCCCAAAGTGCATACCAAATGACGATTGTGTATAAAATTAATGTCATATGAAATATGATTAAATAGATGCAATTATATTTATGGACAACAACTATTTAATCAAATTGTATTGAAAGCCCTTGTGTGTTAAGTCTACTAGATTTATATAAAAAAAATCTGACAAACGATTTATTGAAACAATTCTTACACATACTGCTCGGATTATGTCACCTGCGCTTGTTAGTAGTTGGCTGGAATGTCACCATAGTATTATGACGTAGTAAATAATTAATTAATAAGACTTTAACCATTTTTCAAGAATCGATAATGTGCTAATTACAAGAAATATGTATTTGTATGTTGTGGTGCATTAAAACTTTTGTCCTGAACAATGAGACACAATTATTATATTACGCATATTAACGTTGTTATAATATCTTCACGCCAAGTTCCCTACAGGATAGGCAGTGGGCACCGAGGGTCAAATATATTTTTTTACTGACCTAGCATGTTTCTTCTATATATATCATTCACTTCAAACATACAAATCTGTTTCGGAGACTTCTAGCTCCCTCGTTAACCAGTATTCTGCCTAATCGGTCAAATCTTGGTGTCATCTGTATACATTCTGATGTGAGAAATATTTCTGGAATATCCCACCGGAACACTCGACATGGTGACTCTAGGCCGGATGTAAAATGCAATAGGGTTTTCTTTGTAACACCTCCATTGGCCGGCATTAAAATAACGGTAACACGTCAACACTAACGGGCGTTAAAATGTAATATATACGCGTAACGCGTTATATTAACCTATACGTTAGTCACTTCCGCTAACGGTAAACTTACCACAGCTTAACGCTCCAGTCTCCTCGGTAATGTTCAGAATCATTGTACGTGGAAACTATCTAGAATTTTCAACATTAACTCACATAACCTTATATGTAGATGTCAATTATCAACGAGTACGCCTAAAAGCAAGATGTAAAAACGCTACGTAACATCACACCGTAATCCCCGAATAGGTAGGCAGAGGCGTGAAGTGCACTCCCACGTTTCGCCAGATGGTAATGGTATGGTAATGATAAAAGGTTAATGGATGACTAAAATTAGTTTATGAGTTGACTGAAAATCTAATCTGTGCTCTATTTAGAATTTAGTTATAGAGTTAAGCTGAACTGCATTAATACCACAGCATCACCATTTAACTTGCAACGTAACGTTCTATAAATGAAGGAATAGTCATAAAAAAGTCTCAAAAAAAATACGCAAATGACGGGATTAACACAATGTTCATCGACGTCATGTTCGTCATGGACCGCTTTCATCATCATCACCATTCACAAACTAGAGCATCATCATGAAACACCTCAACCAAAACAATTGCTGTTTACCAGTATCGAATCTCATATTTACCTTGACAAGTTTACACTCTTAGACATCTGTGACGTGGTGATTATCTTTATAAGTATATAATAGCAAACACAGATTGGCCACCTGATCGCTGGTCGTGATTGCCTTGAGACTTGTGCAACACTAGAGGTCGTGCGGGCCATTACAGTATGGGTATGATTGAATAACTGCATTAAAAAGTTAATTTATTTTGGTAGACATATTGGCTTTGTAGTCAATGGCCGTTTAGCTGGGGTTAGAGGTTCGATTCCAACCTAAAACACATTCGTCTGCTCGCATTTTCTCCATGTCTCGTTGTATAATTATGTATATTTATAACACATTTAGAAATAATTGTAACATCAAAAAAAAAAACGTAACATCACGCCTGTAATCCCCGAAGAGGTAGGCAGAGGAGTGTAGAACACT
>DWDU01002576.1:0-12593 GCA_018245575.1 Jemadia suekentonmiller
GTAACTGGTGAAACGTGGGAGTGGTCTACACTCCTCTGCCTACCTCTTCGGGGATTACAGGCGTGATGTTACGTTTTTTTTTATTAAATGTATAAATTTAATTTATGTATATAAATTAAACGAACGATTCGTGCAAAAGAATGTTTCTCTAACATGAAATATACACTCAGTGATAATATTGTTAAATGTACATGTGTTTTTAGGAAGAATACAAAAACTTTTACTGCACAATGAGTTAAAAGTAAGATAAGCAAATAACACAATTCTACGACACGTCATAACTGAAATATCATTTCGTGATTTAGTTTCAAAAGTTTCAGACCATTTTGAAACTGGGCCATTAGCGGTACGTGCGACGTCGTAGCGCTTTCAATGTTTCAAATTTCAACTTTAGTCGTTTGCGGTCCACGTTAATAAGTCAGTCGGTGAATTCACTATTCATTGTCACATTCACATTAAATGTTAAACATTCTTACTTCGTCTTCGTTTTTATGAAATTCGTATACCTAACATGTGATTATATTAATGTTTCCTACTATAATAGAATGGTTTGGATGTTCTAATGGGTAGATAGACCAATCCATTAATCATGAATGTCCTGGAATACCAAAGGTTTACATTTGAATAATTCATGTTATAGAGTGCATAATTATTCTAACATAGTGATATCTGGTCCAGTGAGCACTGCTTGTCTGTGGGAAAAACAGTGATGTCTCCGTATGGATAAAAGGTTCTTATTATATATATTTTTGAACGTCATTACTTTAGTACTCATAAAAGGAAAATAAGTGGATACCAATACCCCACACAGATATCTACTAATTTTTAAGTCAAAATCATCACTTTTCAAACGTATTATCACGCCTGTTATAACCGAAGAGGTAAGCAGGGGAGTTTAGTACACTTTCACGTATCACCAGTTACGTTTACGTCCCTCTATTTAATAGGTGGTGAGCCTATTGCCATGCACCGGGCATAAATCCAGTGTAGCCACTACTAGAAAATCTAAATTAGAAAAATTCTATAGTGAAAATAAATATATATAAAAATTCTATATTCCGATCCGGGAATAGACCCAGGGCCTCCTGATCAGGGCAGTCGCGCTTGCAAACAACACGACCAACGGGCCAGTCAAGGCACTTTTCAAAATTTGGGAAAATAAAATATAACGACAGATATTAATATTCAGGTTCCAAATACAATTGGTTGGAATCGGTTGATGAGATGCACAACCATAACATGTAAAGTGCTTGTTCGCTGGACTTCAAGGTATTGTTTTCAAGGCAAGGTATTGTTTCAAGGCAGTGGCGTAGGCGGTGCTAGAGGCTTTGATCTGCGATCCCCTGTCTACAAGCGCAGCATGGGGATTATGGTCATAACGTGTCTGGAGAGGCATACTCGTGTGTCCAACAGTGGATTACAATGGCCTGATGATATGGTTTACAAACTTTATAAAACATTACGAAAACCAATGGTTAAATAATGTAACACAACATACGTGGTATATCAACAAATTGCATTTGTCGATTGAGTAAATTGTATACATGCGAAAGTGCAAGACCAAATAAAATTGAGCACTGTATTGACACAAGATGTCGTTTCGAAAAATGAAAAATTCTGCACAGTAAGATCATGTCGCGTGCCAACTTGTAACATATGAATATATACAAACAAAAATATGTCTGTAGCAAGAAAAATATGATTCATTTCAAAATACGAATAGTCTCGTTTCTGTATGAGAGACATGACTTCGTATGGACTTAGGTACGTGACATTACTAACTAAACTGTTATGTTACTATGTTAGTATGTATTTTTACCTATTTACTTATTTATTTCTATCTATTTATTTTTATCTATTTATTTACATTTATGTGGATGAGGCACGACAGGTGTGCAAGAATAGAGATATTTGACACTCTGCGCTCTCTGCCTACCCCGTAAGGGACCTGGCGTGAGGATATGTATGTATTTTTATCTAACTCGAACACTTTGTATTAAACTTACATTGATGCTAAATTGTCACTGTATCATTATTGTCTCTTTTTTTTTATAAATTAAAACTAGCAAAAAGGCAGACGGGCCACCTGATGGTAAGTGGACACCGCCGCCTATGGACACGTGCAACACCACAGGAATTGCCAATGCTTTGCCGGTTCTAAAGGAGAGCTTCTTTCATGCCTTTCTTAAAGAACCCCATGTCATAGCGCTCCGGGAATACCTCAGAAGGAAGTTCATTCCATAAAAAGTGTATAAAACTCATATAAAGTGTCTCCTGCCTTTAAAGTGTCTACATAAATTCAATATAAGGAGAATATTTATGGATGTATTTTCCGATGCAAAATTTATTTTATTTTATTATTCAATGGGTAGAAATACATTTTTTTTTAATTTAACGATTGTTTTTGGTTGGCACATACAATTGACAAAAGGATATTTTTTAAGAAGTGAGATACCCACAGATAATCAACAGTGAGACACTTCTGACAATCCAATTACGCTTCTTTTGAAGTGATATTGCCATATCCTGGGAAATGGAAGAACGCCTGTACCCGCGAACAACAGAAAAGCGAGTACGCAATAAAAAAAAATCTTTCAACAGTCCGGTTCCTCGAAACGGATATGAAAAATTAAAGGAGCGGAAACGACTTTAACTCACAAAGTTGTCCGATGTCAGAGTTCATTAAGATCATATTAAAAGCGGCAAACTCTAAACAGGCCCCTCAATATTCTTCCGTCGGTAGACGATATAAAATTTGCATAAACACAAAGCAAGAATATACTATGTTATATTTTGTTCGAGCGGAGTCTTTTGCATAGAAATCTGAGGAGATTGGCTTTGTTCGGACGCACAAACAAGCAGAACTCGTATTCAAAGGCGCATACTTTTCTTTAAGACGGAAAGACATTGGATTGGACGAAAAGAATTTTCTATTTGCATCTTGCTCTTCATGAAGGATTTTGCTGGAGTAATGTTCATAAAGAAACCGTTTGTTATAAATGTTTTCACGAACAACACGCATTGCGTAATTTACTTGTAAACCAACGAGGCTTCTTCTGTGAATTTTTAAAGCACGTCTGATATTTTTGTCTATTCAATAATATAGGAAAAACTTAACATATAGGTACATATTTATCATACTATTAAAATGAAAAAAAACAGGACATATTAAAACAGTACCGTTACTGAAATATTATAGCAAATGATAAGTTTGAAAAGAAATAGAAAATTATGTTAGTCAAATATAAGAAATTAAAAGTTTTCGGAAAATACCGGTGTACATATAAAAACATACAGTTTAACAACCGTATTTGAATTAAACAATGTAATTTTTTTTCGCACAAACTCAAACCTAGAATACAATTTTCATCGTCTCTTTACATTTCGTGAAAACAGATGAGTTGTAGTTGGAAGTCTCTAATATTATTAAGGTGTTTAAGTTGTTAACACTCGTGTAAAATGCGTCCAGTGGTGTCGTCCAGACTTAGCCTAGCCTAGCTCGTAACTCCAAACTCATCAACGGTACGTACTCAACTGGGAAATTACCAAGCGAATATTACACGGACTCATGAAAGTTTTGGTTTATTAATACTCATTAGCGTCATTATTGAGCTAATTGAAAAATATTTAATTGTTATAATATTCTGTTCAAAATCATATTACGTAACATCACACATATTATCCCCGAAGAGGTAGGCAGAGGAGTGTAGTACACTCCCACGTTCTACCAGTTACGTTTAAGTCCCACGATTGAATTAGGGAGACATTCTACTGCTACTCGTATACACCGGACACAAATCCAGACTCCGAGTCACTACTAGAAATTTTAACTAGAAATACTAGTCAGAAAAACCCAATAGCATTAGATCCAGTAATTGAACCCAATACCTCGCGATCAGCACTCACGTTCGCAACCACTCGATCAACAAGGCCGGTATTGTCCGATATATCAAAATTTGCTTTCCTATCAACAAAGATTGTACAAACGTGGGATCGCTCAAGCTGCATTTTTTACGATGTCTAAGCTTTGTTTAACTGTTAATAAATCTTATACAATAACAACGATGCTATTTTGCACTGGATTGTGTTGTTTTGTTTCTTTCGACAAGTTCCATTTTTTCCTGATACTAAAATGCTATTCAAAGTACATACATAATTTTTACATAACTTCAGTTGTACGTGGTCCTCTATCTAATGCATATATCGATACAACACGAATCACATGACACATCTTATGTAACGAAAAACATAAACAGATTCGATTTTTACGTTCCATCTATAGAGGTGCGCGAATGACATTCGGTTCGTTAGATACGCCTGCTGAGGAGGCAAATCTGATTTGTTCAGATGGAATTAGCAATTTCTTTTGGCCATTAGCACCTTGCGTTCCGTGCTGATATTGATTTGTTCAAATTTAATTTCAACAAGATAATTTCAGACTTCGTCTTTACAACATACAGAAATCAAATAAGTAAAAATAGAATAATATAATCAACTGCGTCGTAGGTCGTGTTGGTTGCAAGTGCGACTGCCGATCGGGAGGTCCTGGGTTCGATTCCCGGGTCGGGCACTATAGAATTTTTCAAAAATAGATTTTTTATTAGCGGCTCGGAGTGTGGATTTGTGCCCGTTGCATGGCATTAGGCTCATCACCTATTCCATAGTGGGACGTAAACGTAACTGGTGAAACGTGGGAATTTTCTACATTCCCCTGCCTATCTCTTTGGGGATTACAGGCATGATGTTACGTTTTTTTTTTCAATAAATATTATTGAATACGAACGTCAATTACTCAACATTATGGTTGAGAAAATATTATTTCATTTGTATTTATAATTTCCTATTTTAATGAGAAGTGTTAAGTCTACAAGTCTACCCTGCTGGCGAAGTGCGGATTGGCAAAATTCATAATTAGAACACACGAAGAACATTATGAAGAATGTAAAGTGTGCAGGTTTCCTTACGATATTTTTCCTTTATCATCATTGTCAGAGCAATTTTAATCTCGCTCTATTAGTAACTCTGGTCTAATTTGTTGTTGGTTTATTTAGACTGGAAGAAAACTTAACTACTGAAGCAGCGGAGGCATATCTGCATCTCTACTTCGAAAGTTTTTCTCACTTTCTTCTACACTGTTTGACATTAAGAGCATATGTTTAGGTTTACATGTTACGATTAAGTGAGTTTTAACCTACCCCATTTGGCTATTACACTCGTGCAATAATAAATGTAGGATCGCATCTCACGACGCCGGCTCGCGGCGCGCATCGTCCGTAATCCAAAACGAACACGATAATTCCCGGGGTAACGTAGTATAATAGTTTTGTTGATATGATAATCATTATTATATTGTTGCTAATTCGAGTTGTCACAGCCCAATGTTGTGCACGATATTCTCGCAATTGCACGGACACATACTGTTCCACGCCACTCGAGCGAGCGCTCTTGAACACAAACATATTTGCAATACCTACTGTGTAGGTTATGTAGGTACATATAAATAAAATATTACTATACATCTTACATCTACACTTCGTTTTTCTGTTCTTTTCTTGTTTGTTTTTGTTTTGCATTAAAATTTGTATATGAAATCTTTACTTTTTAAAATTTTATATATTTTATTCTATTGTTTATGTTAAATAAAGTTTTGTAAATTATTAATACGTGTTACTACATGTGCGGCCCGCGAAAAAATGTTAAAATTTAAATTGGCCCGTTGACTAAAAAGGTTGCAAACCCCTGATTTAAACCATTCCTACGGCACTTAACTCACTATGCCGGGTTGGATATTCAGGCCGGATGTGCTTAGGGTACTTTTACTTGGGTATATTATATGTATGTAATACGTTATACTAACTGGTGTAATATGTATTTAATATACATTTGTACTTATATATGTATCTACTACCATATATCTTTTTTTGTTCTCTTTTCATTAATCTCCTGAGCATATTTTCCAAAGCGTACCTAGTAAATGGATTTTCCCTTATCAGCGCGACGCAGCTGTTCTATAAATGTTTTATCCATTTTACCGAGAAATTGAAATCTCCACGATCCCCTCTATAATACGGATCGACAGCCATTGTATTCCAATTGATTTTATTAAATGGTAATAAATGAATCATAAAGTGTAGAGCTTGGTATGAGTTTGCTGGACTTATTATCATGGCATTAAATCAGATCGGTCCTTTAAGGTATAGGCAAAATATTGTATTGCATCGAAACGTATATCGATAAATGTTATATATTAAACGTAAAACATATTATCATACACCCGATAAATCGATGTTTATAATTGAGATTTCACGTAAAGTACTAATGTTTAAAGCCAACTCCGCTGTAAAATATAATCTTCCATATCTTGTTCAACTAGAGATTAAACGCGTATGCAAAAAACCAGTGTAATTTAAATGCAATTCACAAAACAAATTAAGGAGTATAAATAAACCAAAATAGGAGTTAGTATAATCTAATTTTAATCAAACTCATTGACAGTAACAGTTCGGTTAGCAGTCTTTCCCGAGGTCGGTTAGAAACGTTATCTAGCTATAACTATAATATATAGTTCAATATATCTTTTAGGCTGTAAAAAAATATTTTAAATAAATGCAGTGGCTCCAGAGATTGCCCTCGATATAATATGCAAGTGTTATTTATCATATTTAGTAGCAAAAACATCACGCAGTCTTTGTGTTTGTACTATTGGATTTTTCGAATTTCTAGTAGTGGGTCCGGCTCCGGATTTGTGCCCGGTGTATAACAATAGACTCAACAATTGTGGAACGTAAACGTAACTGGTGAAACGTGGGTATCTACCGTACTCCTGTGTATATCTCTTTGGAGATTACTGGAAGGCATGATGTTACGTCAGTCTGTCTTGCCATAACTATATACTCATGTCATCACATCAATCGCGTAGTGGTCAATCGAATTACCAGTTATTTGGCAAATATGAGTAAGTTATGGTATTTTGCATTATCTGACTACTTTTATAGAAATGCTCTCTAATAATGCGACCGAGCTACACAGACTATATAACATGTTTCATACGTAAAGTTTACTCCAATCCATTTTTGACTAAATTTTACATCTTTATTATAGCCACAAAACCTTAGTTTGCTAGTGATTTGATACAAGGATGTGTCAATTCTACAAGGTTTCTTAATTTCTAAAAGACAACTTCAATGGTTAAGAGTTATCTCAATATCTATTAGAAATCAGTCAAGTACTGTCGAGTTTCCCAACCTTCACCAGTGTTTCATAACCAAAACGAGTGTTGATACCACTGTCTCGGTTTTACAATTTTAAACATAATACACAACTAAAATTATACAAATATTTATATGTAATAACTGCCACATTTATAAAATAACTTTTTTTAAATCATCCAGGTCCCTCGTGAAGCAGGCATAGAGCAAATTTATTACATATAACATAACATCACGCCTCAAGAGGTAGGCAGAGGAATGTAGAAAACTCCCACGTTTCACCAGTTATGTTTATGACTCAATAGGTTGTGATCATATTACCCAACCATCGGGCACATATCTAGACCCCGAACAACTACTAGAAAATGTAAATTAGAAAAATTTAGTACTGTCCGACCCGGAAATTGGACTCAGGACATCTCGATCGGCAGTTGCACTTGCAACCAATAGGCAAACCAATACAATACAATATAATATAATACCAATACAATAAGCATACCTATACAATAAAACAAATTTTTTCAATTTCAGAAACATACAATTACTTCACAATGATATCATGTTCACAAAACAGTTGATTCCAAATATTCTTGCATTATTCTATTTGATATTTAGGTTCATTGAAAATTGTGTACTTACGGATTAGTGTATATAAATGTAACTGGTAAAACATGGGTGTATACTACTCCTCTGCCTACCTCTTTGGGCTTTACGTTACATTAATAATAGGTAAATCACACCTGTCATCCCCAAAGAGGAAGGTACAGGAATGTAGTACACTCCCAAATTTCACCAGTTACATTTAAATCCCACTATGGAATAGGTGGTGTGACTATTGTCAGACACTGAGCACATTTCCAGATTCTGAGCTACTACTAGTAAATATTAATTACAAAAATCCAACAACACCTAACCCGGGACGTAAACTCAGGAACTCCTCATCGGCAGTTATGGTTGCAACCAATATGACCCAACAAGGCAGTCTGATAAACTGACTTTTACTCATATACATTTTTCATACACTCTACTAATGGGAAAACATTTAGTAAATTTTATGATAGTTCTTGATGTGGAGTGGTGCCAGGTTTGAGACCCTGAACCCAAAGTAGGAAACAGAAATCTAAACTACTAAATTATTACTACAGTTAATTGTATCAATAATATGAGAGAATGTTTAGAGACACGGTCATATTAGCTAGTCACATTGGCTATGATATATAGTACCAGTATAATTGAGTACCTATTTTAAAACAAGATTTATACATTTTTGTTTCTTATCAGTAATGAAAATAAATGCTTCTTGGGTTAGTAGTATGATGAAAAAGTATCATATAATGAAAAGTATGTCTATGATAACACATCATACTTACTGTAGAAATAATTATAATCAAGAGAGAATGTCTCAAATATTGCAATGAACATGAGCACAACTAAAAAAATAAATAGCAAGTGAACCAATTAGTGTATCTCAAAGACAAATAGAAATGTAGGAGTATTTTTCGTCACTCTGTTCATAATATCACATCCCATACACCTCAAATCCTTTTCCAAATTACAATGTACTTGACAGTTTACAAATCTTGATCAAACTACAACTCTACATAATATATCTGCTTGATTGATTTATTGCTTTCATAATAAAAATTAATTGAACTTCACTATTATTTTTTGTTTAGAAATATGTGGCACATAAATATTTTTTACTATCTAATACAAGTTTCGACTCAATCTTTAGTAACAAATTAATCAAATATTTTTTTGGTCCATAGTTGGATCCAGGTCTCTTCTCACAATAAGAACGAATGTTCTTGGTCTGTGACATCATTGTACACATAAAATAGAGGTGTAGTAATTGTAGGGGTGTATTTTGTACACTGAGATGTAATTGATTCTGTGTTCACGATTCAAATGTAGTAGAAATACTGTCAGTTATTAATATGATGATGTGATCATAAATAATGTGTGAGGGAAATGGTGCTGAGATGTAATGAAATATAATGATTTAATAAATACGACAATAACTAACACATTAGCCACTTATTACTATGTTATTGCATACCAAACGAATCTTTATACACGTACATAACATTTAACGAAAATAATAAAAGTCACATCGATTGATTAAAATTAAATTATGAAATAATAAATAATATGAATATACAAACCACAAGACACTGAAGACTGTTTCAATATAACACAGTAACCTATGAATATACAAAAAATGAACAAAGAAACACATAACTTCAGCCTTAAAATGATAAATATATAATTATAAATAGCTGATGCACAACAAAGAAGATGGAACTTACCCCCGTCTTTAAACGTAGCCGTTTCGTCTATCGGAATAATCCACAGCGGTAAAATCCCACTGAGACCAACTAAAACTGATGCCAAAGCAGCAAACAACCATGGGTGTTCGTCCAATTCATCCATAATTCCATAAAAATATTCTGGAAAAATTCCCGCCACTATCGTACTTCCGGCCTCCATCGTAAGTTTTATAATTATAACTTTTTCTTTCCACTAGCTGTATTATTCTGTTGTACAGACCGTTAATCCACGATTTAAGTAGATGCAGTATGTATTATTTCATTATTTTAAGCGAAGATGAACCGCCCAGACGAACTAATCTACACTGAGATTGAGCCCGTCCGTTCGTAATATTGTTATCTTCACAGATCGTAGATTACAGTATTTATCTCAATTATGCGTCCCACACTAAAAATATCTCAACGTTAAACAACTTTTTTCATCTCTAATAAAATTACGACATAATACGCAACGGTAAATTTACATAAAACACTACCTTTGAGCAGAACAGTAGTTCAGACAATGTGCAAAGAAGCAGATTAAAAAGTATTGTTTTCACTGTGCATCAATGTTTCCATGTTTAGGGCAATTTCAGAAGTCCATACTATACGTATTTTGAAATTACTATGTAGTCTCATCTTCAGGTCTTGAACAAAGTTTTCTTTTCAAGAAGTAACTTGCACATTTACATCAAGATAAATTTTAGTGTAATGTATACAAAATTACTAAATATATTTTAATACTTAACAAATAATCATAGGAAGTATTTTTCACCTTGCACTATAATGGTAAACGCTATTCAATTGGCAACACTAATGGTGATGCCAAAGTATTGTCGATCAAAATATAGCGCCATGTTTAAATGTGTCAAAGAACATTGCCAGAAGCATTTCCATGGCTTTATCTGAGAGTCGCCAAGGAAGTGGCAACACCCAGTTGCCGTGGTCAACCCACTGGACCTATGATGATTTATGATATTGCTGGCGGCTAAAAAAAAAGAATAAACTTAAACTTGAAACACAGACGTTCATTTTAAAGAATGTTTCAACGTATACATACTACCCAGACATTTTACACTTTTACAGTACGTATTTACTATTAATAATGGCAGGCTATACATGACTAGAAGACAATAGTTATAAAATATATAATGAGCAGCTATTTGCGTTTCGAATGATGCGCTGTGAAGTTTTGAGTTCATGTAGAACTCGCGATAATTCATATTGGCTACCTAGTAATCTATCGACTAATCATAGCGATAAATTATAAAACGAATGTTTTATCCTATTCTATATGTCAGGTATTGAGGCCTTGAACAAAACAGTTTATGAACACGACAATAACAAAAAAAAGTAAGTATAGAAACAAGCTTGTAGATAGCATATTATACAGAGGACGAGGCATTACCAACATCGGTGCAAAGTATTTATTACAGCGAAGTTCATAATTGAGCACCGGAAAACAAGGTGCTAGTATAATACTCTTGCAAGCCAATAGTATTCTTGTTTTATATGTGAATGGCAGTGAATATTACTGATGCTTGTGACAACTTTTATTAAGCGTTGTCATCGTAATGGCAAAAAAAAACAAAGATAATTGTTCACAATTAATGTTCACAGACAAAAAGTACTGACGATCCGTTTCAGTGTGTATTTAACGCCACATACACATTAACTTATATATTAATTTCCCATGACTGTATCCATTAAAACATATTTTATGCTATGTCGTGGTCAATTAACAACATGGATCCTTTAATGATATTTCAAGAAAAACATAGGTACATACAATTTACACATATATGTATAATTTTATACATAGATACTGAATGATATAAAGTAACGTAAATTGTTAATGCAGTAAGCAAAAGTATACGTCATTAATTTAATCCTTTCTACTACGCTAAACATAATTCTCAGCTCAGACAAGCTACAGAACATGACGCGTGCCAATTACCAATTAGTATAGGGTTGAGGATATCCGTTAATGTTAAATGACCTGAGTTAGGATGTGCTATTTATACATTGATTACAGATCAATAGCCTGCATGCATGACATACAATTTACTAACACTATAACTGCAGTTAATAAAAACATGAAAATATATCTTTTGATTTTATTAAAAGTGCGATTGTAATCATTTAAATACTTGTTTTATTCACATTAAATCATAAATATGCTTATGTTGGCCTAAAATAGTAAATATATCACGTTCACTGATAAATAAAATTGATTTTCTAATAAATATTTTATTGTTTTGTAAACAGCTTTAAGCGATGTTAACGAGTACTACACATGATTACACGTGAGCGGTACAGTGACACCGTTCGAGTAGTTGCAATCCGAAGCGTTTTGGCAGCCCACTCCACAGCCCAGTTGAAGCGAAATGCTGTACTTATTTTGGCCTGCCAAATGTAACATCTACCAGTGTATATGTAGGTACGTGATGTTCCATACTACTCAAAACGAGTGAACTCGAGTCGTGTATTCGTAACATGTTATAAATTCAGTGTGAGCGTAAAGTCGGACGCTAACCGCGTAACGTTGAATACACGGACTTAACGATAATGACAACGTTGTTCGCGCCAAAAGTCGCGAGTGTGTGATTTCGAAACATTAAGAATTTCTGACGCGATTGCAATTCGCTTATGCAGCCAAGATCTATTGAGCTGTCAAGTGTTTTAACCCTGTTTGGATTGTTGGCGAAATAAACAAAAAATGGATTCGTGGGGCATTTTGAATGTGGATTCAGCCGCGGCTGCTATATCAAGGGATGACATGCAGACCAGTTTCAGGCGTAAGCAGACTATGGTAAGCATTTTTTTGAAATAGTCCTTTTTGAAAAAAATTTACATCACATTAATAATTAAGCAGGCTCATTCCATTTAGCATATACAGGCGAACAGGAAGTTTATTTTGCATTCAACACTATTTTTAAAATAATTGTACTTTAAAAAGAAAATTGTATATAAGTAAAGGTAATTTTTCTTAAAAATTAAATGTATGTATACATTGTAATTTTTAATAACCGTATGAAATATTTACCATTAATACACTGATAATAATTTATGGTGT
>DWDU01002577.1:0-12588 GCA_018245575.1 Jemadia suekentonmiller
TGGGAGTGTTCTACACTCCTCTGCCTACCTCTTCGGGGATTACAGGCGTGATGTTACGTTTTTTTTTTTTTTTAATTTTAAATATGGTGATTACATCTTGTCTACATACAAAAGTGTGACACATCCTTTACATTTCATGTCGTAAAATCGAAAATAAACAACCACAGTTCAATCAACAATATGAATATTATATTATTAAATATAAATGGGTTTTGTGTACGAAATAATCATCGTTGAGAACGTCAATATTAATTATACGCCAATAAAACTAGCGGTTAAGGGGCGTTTTACATGAGTTTTATTAACGATGCCAAACGTCCGGCAATTATGACGAGTGACCATTGACCTGGTATATGCCCGCAGCCTTGCTTCATTGACAGCGAGTGAGGCATTAGCAATATGAAAAATTATTCCGTTTTTGTCCTACAAGCGATTTACATAGACGGCAATACAGGAAGATTAATAAGATTATTTTATAATGGGAACTAGTAGTATTCCAATATTCATGCAATTATACATATAATTCAGTATTTGCACTGCACCACATCACTAAGAGATTTTTTATTGACATTAGATATATTATGCTTTTTTCATTTAATCACCGTAGTTATCAGAATTTTTGTTTGTATATTTTAGTAATTGGTATCATCGTCTAAGAATATTTTAATTAAAATTCTACGCTCGTGTGTTACCCAGTACGAAAGACAATAACATTTAAGATTTCAAATAATTTATGCATTTTTTTATGCTTGCGCTATATTTTTAGGTCGCACAAATATTTTTTGTTCCTAAATGTTTTAAGTCTGAATGGGATTGAAAAAATCAAAGATAGTCCTATAAATGTTTGGTTTCATCATTACGACCGTAAGACAAATTGAACTGAAATAGAGTAATGAAGAAGATTATAGGAAAAAACATTTATATGAGCTTTCGATCTGCAAGTTCTCAAAGATTATTAATTGACTAAGTACACCAGATCAATAGAATCTCTTGAATAGATATTGGTCATATAGAAAACATGTCTATTTCTATTGCATGTTTTTTTTACTTAAATATTTCTAGCCAAGAATTTAAAAGGATAGCGATTTTATTAAACAGAAATCCAGTAATGGGACGAGATACTATGTAGTAATGAAACTCGGCGACGGTTCCGTGTCAGTTTTCAAAATATCTAACGTCTTCTTCGGATCTCTATGTGTCGGAGAGCAGTGAGACGCGAGCGGAGCGTGGCAGAACGCTGCCAAAATCGCCCTCCACTTGATGCATGGTCACTATTCCCCAGCCTAATTATAATGATCGTCACAGTGTATCAGTAGTAGCTAATGCCTATCGGTATGAGTAACACGAAGTGTGATAATATGGTGCTAAACTGGCAAAGTTACCTGTAATGAATTACAAAGAATTCCACAACTTACTTCGCTTGTAGTCATTAATTGTAATAATGACACGCAGTAAACCTACATTTGTCTTCAACACGATGTGCTTCATACATGTATATGAGACCAAAATTCAACACGTATAAACAAAATGGGGGCAATTTTTTTTATAAGACAAACATCTGATAAGATTCGGTGATTTGAATCCAGCTTTCATTAAGGACATTACCCCTGTACGTTTCATCCGAAAACGTATCCCAAAATCTGCGTAGCCGTAAAGGTTTAAGTGGACTGGAATGTATGTCTCTTATTTGTATTTGTCCCGTACTTGATACATGGCAGTCGTGTGGAAGCCCTAATAGGGTGTCCATATTTTACGACAACACTCTGTTTTAGGAACGCCTGACAGGTACGGTAAACCGCAGATGGTACTCGACACGAGTAAAAGTAAACTTTATTATGATATAAATATGGTTGGTTTCGCTACAGCAAGGCGTTGTTAAGTAAAGTATATATGTACTTGAACATACGGTTGTCGTAATGTAACACTATCGTGACGTGTTTAAGCTAGCAGAAATTAATTGTGCAAGCTATTCTCGCTTTTCTACGCTTGTTTTAAAGTATAAAATAACCGTGGCCGCGTGGCAAAATTTTTGGTAATAAAGCTCTTACGCCAGCGGCAACAAAGTAAAGTAAGCTTTTTGATGAAACTTGTATCACCGAAAATGAGGTTTTGTATGCAATTATGCATAATATATGCTATAGGTAAATTTATTTTTCCTTTACTGAACAAGAACTCGAGAGATGTTCTTATGAATACATGCAGTATAATCTTTTGAAAGGTAAAGTTTCCGCAATGAAGTGCTTAAAATGAGTTTTCTTAATTCATTATTGCCTTATGATGTCCGAGGTGTAACGATAATTCTACATAATGAAATGTTTCAGGTATAATTCTCGCTATGAATGTTGGTGTTTTAATATTATGCGTCCCAATAAACTATTATGACAATCCCGTTGGCCCATTGGTGACTGTGACTGCGAAGTCTGTCTTTACCAGTTCGTTTCCCATTTTAGATAACTATTTGTGGGATAAGTATACTTATCAATAGCATAAGTTCTCATTACTTTGGGTTCTAATTGCCTTATATATGTAGAGGTAGGTATTTTTCTTTTATTTACTATTATTGTTTTCAATTGTATCATAGCACATAATTCAAATGATAAGAATAGCCTCAGCAATTGGTCTAGTTTCGAAATCATCGTCACAATACCTTATACTGCAGTAAGCAACAGTGGCTAAGATTCTATGTCAATAATACTGGGAAGTTTTTACTTAGGTTTCAGAATTAGCAAGTAAGATGGACTTACATTGTTGTATATTAATATTTCCACATATTTTCTGATTCTCTATACTCCTTCTTTATTACTCCGATTGTATATTGTTTCATAATTTCATGTTATATGAACGCTATTCTCGGTCAGTGTGTAGTCGTCCTAACTCAAGTAACGTTCGCAGGCAGTAGTATAAAGTTTTCATTTTACATTTCCGTTCTGAAAACCAAAGTCGTCAATCACTCCCCGTTGATTGTTTTACTTGGAAAACCCATGAAATATTCCTTCTAAATTCTAAAAACCTATTCGATTCGAAGTGTCGACAATAAAACTGGAATCCAGGTCACCGCTGGAATACAAATCGGAATTACTTTGGAATATTAAAAAACGCAGTCTTCACTAATTTAGACTTAGTAACAATAGTAGGTATAGAAAAAATAAGTAATGAAAATCCTTTGCGAACAACAGTGCTGCATTATTTTATATAAGTTGGAGAAGGGTTACAATTTATGATTTTTTGTAGTCTATATATATACATTAAACTATTAATTCAATTTCTTTAAACTGTTTATGTACATGTCATTAATGTGTATGTATGTATAAGCGAACTGCAATACTAACATTCTCATATAGCATTTTTAAGGCGTTGGTAAACTGAGCGCCTAGTTTCTAGACTATTCATATGACTCGTTCTGATATTTTTTCTTTACTGTACTTGCTTATCTCTGTTTTCCACATAACAAATAGAATTACTACCTAACAAATGTCTGACCTTTAAGGACCTGTTAGGAGTCATGTGATTACGTGCCTGCCTACCCCATAATATCAATCATTGACACAATAATACAAAACATGATTATCTCCCAGCAGCTTATTGTAAGCTACATTGTAATAACTGTCTTTCAGTTAGCTTCTATGATATTGGAAAGTCAAAACTAACTAATGAGAAAAAACGAATAAGCTTATAGCTCCATTTGAAAATTAATCTGAACGCGAAAAGTGTGCTAGTGGATGATCAACCTTTATAGAAAGTAGGGCGAAGGGTGTGAATATCAAAGGTTTTTGTGTACAAACTGGGGCAATATTTTACACAGAACAACGCGTGCAACTGTGGCTATAAAAAATAACTATCTGTGACCTTAATTAAAGTTGTTGCACAAAAAAATATACTGTTCATGGACATCACAAGTAATAGGTAAAAATATAATGATACTGGCTAATCTGGCTAATCTCAGTATGGCACAGCCTTACTAGGCACGAATACAAGCTCTGGGCGCATTACGGGAAGCAGAGGAGGCGGTGAGAGAAGCCGTGCTTTCAATCGCGCAAAGGAGACTTCTTGTCCAGCAGTAGATTACTTAGACAGACTGATGATAATTATAATGGCGACGATGTTACTACAATAACATAAAGAAATAATTATCTATGTACCTATTTCGCTGTGTAACTAATAACGTAACATCATCACGCCTGTAATCCCCGAAGAGGTAGGCAGAGGAGTGTAGAACACTCTCACGTTTCACCAGTGTAATTAATAAAAATTGATATCCTGAACTTAACATAGTTTAGGTATGATTCGGAATTTGATAGCCGTAACATTTTCTTTTATATCATTGCAATCCTCAATCCAGAATGTAAGAGAGCATAAACAAGCAAACTAAGAGACCAAGAGTACCAGGGATTGCAAAACTAAAATCAGAGTAACGAGCTAGTGAAAATGCTTTCGAATTTGAAATAAAATGTTCTTTACCGTGCATGAAAATGTTCAAACACATATTTTTGCTTTGAATAGTAGAAAGATGTAACGTATTTTAAACATCAAACCAGTTGCATGTAAGAACCAAACAGCGTACTAGAACTTGACAGGAGTAATTGGAATACTCGTTTCTTCCATAATCGATCACCTTTCGACCTGATATTTCTTGACATTTCTGTTTGATAATGCTTTATTCATGAAAACTATAGCGTAGTTATTTTAATAGGCAGATTTACATATTATGACATGCGAGATCACGAGTCAGTCTTAGAAGGTGGTAAACGCATGCATTTGAGAATGTCTAGCCACAAGCATCAAGGACACAAGGTTATTTACATTCATCGGATGATCAACATACAAATACATGTTTCTTAAATCTGTACTTTAAAATGTTATTTTTGTACTTGGGGATTACTAAGTATAATATGCTTAGGTACACTAAATGAACTCTAATTGTCATGAAAAATAGTTCTAGTAGATCGAAGAATATAAATCGATAACAAGGTTAATTACACAACCTTCATTATACAAAGGTCAAACAAATATCAACTATTTTTGAGAACTGGGCCAAGTATTCTTCAATCACTGCAGTTAATGACATACGATTGGTAATGTAGTGCTGTAGAGTTATGAATAAAAGAAAACTTGACCTTATTTGGCTCTCTACACATATTCCTATTTGGTTATCGATGTAGAGTTAGAAAGAGCGAGTTGTAAACTTTTATTCGTTAATGAATAATCTCGCGAATAACATTGTCAAGGAGTTATTTTGTAAAAGTTTTAAAGTTCTTTTTTCGCATTTCTTTTGTACTTATTCGTTGCTCGTGTAGAGATAAAAACTATTCTATAAACATACGAAATTAATCTTAATTCGTTTAAACGCATAAATCTACTACAAATTCAATCCGCAACTGCAAACAATGGCGTTATATGGCTTCATATCTATTAATGTATCTTTCGCTTGTAAGAAGAAAAATATAAGATTAAGTAATTGTAAGTAAAATTACGTTTGACTTTTATTGTTAAATGAAGTCATAAAGCCGTACCCGACAGGTATACTAAAGATCGACACGGAATATGACTTTGCATTGAACGTACACAGAATCTTTTAACTCTGCTGATTTTTGATTTGAGCGATTTCGCTATTGTGTATAATTGCACATTTTTATTTTTATATTAATATAAAGCAAAGTCCTAAATTTTCAAGTAAGCACATAAAATTGCACAAATGCATTTAAATAAAAATTTTCTTAATTGAACAACACTATGAATAATCGGCGCATGCTCACGTGACTAAAAGTGACGATGCAACTTGAACGTATAAATAAAATCAAGCGGGGATTTAGAAGGCGCCGAATTCAAACTATCGAAATAGCACAGATATTCGACATCAACAATATTTGTAGCGTTCGCTTACATAATTAGAACTGTACTCGCCTCATCCGCAATCAACTCTACGATTCTACCTTGCCGCTGTTACCTTTGGTTTAAACGTTCCAATATACAAGCAGTAGCGACAAATAAAAATGTTTTCGGTTATAATTTAAAAGTTGTGCTACCTCATCGTAAGCAGACTCCATCATCTAATTACCTCGCAAATTTATTGCAGGTTTAATTAAGCTGTAATAGACTTGCTTATGAAATAGAGTAAATATTACTACTCCTAATATATCTGAGTTTTTAGTATAAAAATATCACACGCCAAAGTTCCTATAGAAATTTTAATATAGTAGGTACTTATATCACATGTATTAACATGTATTATCTTTATTTTACTGCAATAAAGCTTTTGAAGGACAGTATATACCATTTATAATTAGTATTCGGGGAAATTGTTAAGGGAACAACATTTTTGATAAAATTTTAATGTCTGAAAACAAATTATTATCATCATTAACACTTTTGTCCTCCACTCCTAGACACGGATCTCCTCTCAAAATAAGAACAGTGAATCATGACCATGCAGATATACATAAATAAGAGAACGAGATAATTGTTAACACGCCTACATCATACATAACTATGTAAATGTTACGAAAACAGATTAAAAAAAGGTTAGTTCTTATGACTTATACCAAACATGTATTTCATCTACCCGACCAATGAAGAGACGAAAATATAGCCGTCCAAGCAATCTAGAGCTCCAAGAATACATTCGTCCTCCCGTCTGCTACATACTTTCTAAATAGCAAGCAGGGGGTGGGGTGCCAAGATGAGCTGGCCGCGGCATATCTTTGATTATCGGCGTGGATTCAAATCGGCCGGTTTTGAAACTCATCTCGTTACTCAGCATCCACGCCGCGTCAATTAAATTATGTAACGCGTGAAAAATAACTGTTTATTGTACGAATATATATTACGTCTCATTTCTATTAACAGCAATCGTAATAAAATAGAAAAGGACAAACCATTTGAATTATTGAATAGAATATGATTCAATTGAAATAATCTTCCCATATTACTTTTGCCATTCTATGTTTGATAGGTTATCTAAATAAATATGTATATATAGAGATAAGTAGAACGTACATAGCTCGATTCGATTCCACAAATCGTGGTTACAGCGAAACTCCTTTTTTATTTATCCATAGGCTCTCTACTGCTATCTCACCTTTTATCTGTCATACGGTAAATTGAAATCAAATTATACAATCTTTAATAACATGGTTACTGAAGTCTGGTACATTGTCGTTAAATAAAGCGTAGTTACATTAACAAAAAATCATTTATAGTTACAATCGGTTTGTATGACATCATTCTTTACGTAAATTCACGCCTGTAATCCCTGAAGAGGTAGGCATAAGAATATAGTATACGAGTATTCCCACGTTCCACCAGTTACATTTACGTCCAATCATGTAACAGGTGGCGAGTCTGTTTCCGTAGGTACACCGGGCACATATCCAAACTCCGAGCCGCTACTAGAAAATAGACCAGGTATTTGAACCTAGGGCCTCTTGTTCGGCAGTTGTACTTGCAACCTTATTAGCCAAGCCTCAGTAGCTTTTATACAAAAACCGTTCCCACATTACAAACACATACCTACTAGACACATATTATCACAATAACACAATATTATCACTTCTAGGCGTTAATCTTTCTCTACAACTGATGCTTGAAGCTCCATATAATACGCTGTTCCAATAAAATCTTTTAAGGATTAATTCACTGGTTAGTCTCGACACTTATTTGCCGAATCATGTAGAATAGACTGTATATAAAAATTTGAGTTAAACAAGGAATGAAATATGGGTTACATTGTATGTAACAAGAATGAAGTACGTCATTATGTCTTGAATGTCGCGACATTTTGAACGACATACGGTGTATTGGCATTTGGTAAAGGTTTCTAATATTACCATAAGATATGGATTTACTCTAGGCGTGCCAAATATAAACCTCAGTTCACACTAGACTGACATTGACAATGACAGTTACCTAGTACTGAGGTACCCGTGTGGTTTCTTCCGAAAATGCTCGATTTCTAAAATAATCAGAAGTTGAACTGATATAATGTAACTATGCTGCGAACTATTCGGAGTTACATTATCGGCAACAGTGCGTCGTCAACTTGGACGATAACGTGACCATCGGTGATATGTGACTGAGATATAGCTTAAGATCTGTTATAGGAAACTTTGTAATTTGAAATCCATTACGTTAACCGACTAATCAAACTTGAGACATCGTCGTACTGTATGTACCAGTCCTCCCGCAGTTGAGAGCGTCTATTGAAGCTCAGCAATTCATTCAGCGGAATGAAAATGACTTTGACCAGAACCACTCAGTTCTAATCCTGAACCCGTGTTCGTTTGGCTGCAATAAAGCCAGAAATTGTTCCGACATTTACTTTCAAATTCTAGGACATTAAGCTCACAATAGAGAATATTATTTTTGAGAAACATATATAAAAGCTTGAAAGCTTGCATTCTGAATGCACTTTTACCATTTTGTAGCATTTCCTCGTAATTTGGAGGCTGAGCGGGTAAAGGAATAAAGAACCGTTGTATCTTCGAGATTGCTATACGACGCGCTTTTTCAGTCGAACGACTATTGATTTTTCGAGAATACGCGATGTATCTGTGGCTTGACTTACACGTAATAAATTATTTATTTATATTGTCATAGTCGGGATTAAAAACAAACGTAATACTACAGTGCGCTCCCACGTTTATCAGTTACGTTTCCGTCCCACCATGGAATATTGGGTGAGCCTATAGTAATACACCATGCACTAATCCACACTCCGAACCACCACTGACAATCTCAACTACAAAACGTAACTTATAAAAATTAAATAGTACCCGACGCGAGTTTTGAAATCAGGCCTTTTTGATCAGCCCTCGCGCTTGCAACCATTCGGCAAACGAGGCAGTCAAATAAACGTATTCCGAATTCATTACAAATTGAAGTATTTATAACTCTGTACACAATTTTATCGTCGTAAAACGAATGTTTCAGGGATGACTATTAAATATTTTATTTGTAATGATAAATGTCTACTTGTATATTATTATAAATAGCGTTCAGAAATCACTCGTGTTGGATATAATAAAACTGTTTAATATGTAAATTAGTTTAAAGGTTTTTATGATATAATTAAAACGTACATCAAACTAAAGATCTTCAATCTAAATTTTCTTCGTTCGTATGATAACTTAACCGCGTCTATATCCGATCATAGCAGTAGGTACCAATTAAAACGCCAGTAGCTAACTCGTCACACTCTCGGCGGTGAGCGATTAACATTATTATCGCTTACAAAACTATTACGTATATTATTGATACAAACCGAGATTTAACGAAATAAAATATGCCGATTAAAATTCTTAGGAATACAATTTTACGGGAAGAGCGACACTTCATTCGCTCAATTATTTGTATCGCGTATAATGTTAACTCGATGTGTCACAAACACGATTGCGCAACATTTAATAGTTCGCTTTTCATTTTCTTGACTGTCAACAGTACAATTCAATGACCGTGGCGACCTCGCCGCGGTAAGAAGGACCTCGTAAAGAAATCTGGCCTCCGAAAATAGAGGGGCCATGCCGGCAAAAACATGCGTATAGTAAGCCGATATATATATAAGCATGATTATACAATTATATATACAGTTGTATGTTACAAATATCTATATCTAATTTAAGATAGAAATCAGTAAGAATGAGTTCCTCCATGCGTTTTTATTCTCGGATAAAATCGGTATGTACCATACGGGTACCCGTTTGTTCATATGCTTACATCATATCGTTACCAGTTACTAGCTGTTAGTAGAACAAGGTGATTCCGTCCATACGTAGAAAATCTTTCCAAGCACGTTTCATTTTAAGTACATTTGTAATTGCCCTTAAAAGCTAACTTAAGAAACTGTTTTTCTCGTGTTACTGATGTTAACTGTTACATGTGACTTCGTAATTTCCTCTTTAATTTGTTTCGTTGTCATATAAATTTAATTAGGTATAGCCATTATTTTATACAGGTTTTTCTATTAACATTCACATTGAAATATGGGTGACGTCGTTCTAATAATCACCAATCCTTTAAATATACCTATTATCCTTGTAATATCGTCAATCCTTTTAATATAATCAAAAATAAATAAGAAATTATATAAATACCTATTTGGACATCTCTTGCGCATAAACGAAAGACTAAACATTACATAAATACATAAATGACGCTAGGTCCCTTACGGGGTAGGCAGGAAGCACCGAGAGGTAGTTAGGTAAAGAAAACAGAGTGCCAAATATTCCTACTCTTACAAACTTGTAAAAAAATTAAAAAAAAAAACTAAACAAAGACTGGACATTAATCTGTAATATGTACCCAAACCGATAAAACGCTTTTTTGCTGTGATTTACTTCAGCTCTAAATAACCTGACATTACTCGTAAACTTAAAAATAATCGAGCAAAGAGACTCACTATTAAATTAAATAAACGCACAAATTTATGTGTATAGTATTAATATAACTACGAACATATGTATACTTAGGTTAAATTAAATTCTTGCATAGGAATATTGTATATTCCACATAATAATTTCACATTCACTTCTACCATGGGGTGGATTTCTACAAATAAACTAAACAAATTAATATTGTTCATCACAAATTAATCATTCTTGTGACGCGTGACGTATGACGTCATTATGCCGTGAACTCCTGAAAGTTATTTAATTAGACCCGCTTACCTGCTACGGTTTAATGGCAATACTGTTCAACTTAGCATAAATGTTAATAATTTCTTACATATTGTACACCTTCGTGTGACATAAGCATTTTTATTATTGTACAATTATTGCAGCTGCTCAATTGTTCGCGATGTCGCTAAACGGTAGCACTCGCGGTAAATTCACTTGTATTTAGTTTAGTTGTATTCGTACTAAATCATAATAGCGGTGTTAAGACGCAATGTACGTTTCCAATTAAGTTTTACAATGATTACATTTATAAGTATCAATGTACATTTCGTGCGCATAAATGAATCATGAACATCCGTTACGATCGGATCGAAGTCGTATTTGATTTGACGTCGATTCAACACGACATTTTCGAATAGATGATAATACGCTAAAAGCTTCGAAGTTCATTAATATTTTATCGGTGAAAAGATTTAAAAGCGGTCAAATACATTCAAATTACTGCGTAATGTTCAGTACGTTCAGGTTCGAACGACCGTTGAAGATTCTACATTAAAATTTAAATCTACTGAAAGATAGGAGTTCTATTTTTTTTTCCTTCCAACTAAGCAAGCAGTACGACTAGCAAATGGTAAGTACCAACTATCCTCTAAAATCTCGAGCAAAATGAGAATTGCTTATAGTTTTTATGGTCGCAAATCCATATTTGAAGTGCACCTGGTGCACGTGCTACCTGACCAGAGGTCTTGATCATAAGCACAGAAAACGAACAATTTTTTAAAACCTTCACACCTGTATTCCTCGAAGAGATAGGCAATACAATGTAGTACACGTCCAAGATGTATCTGTTAAATTTTATGTTTAATCTTGGAATAGGTGTCCTACTTCTATTTACGGTACACACATTCAGACATTGTGTTACTACTAGGAATTATAGGTATGAAAATTTTTGTAGTACCCAGCCCTGGTATCGAACCCGAGACCTTTCGATCAGCAGTCGCTCTTATAATCACAGAGGCAATCTAGGTTTAGTGTTGGAATAGTATAAATACAAATCTAAACATCTCAGGTCAGGGGTTATGCAGTCTACTGCACTTTCAAAGATCCAATTCATACGTAAAAGGATTGCAGGGACACCTATGCACAAGAATAAACAAGAAAATGTACCAGGAGAACGGTCTATTACAAAATTTAATATGACTATACCACAAAACTTTAGTTTCACATAACTGTGGAAAATTTTAATGCAGTCTATACCCGAAGTCGCAAACTGGAATTAGTTTAACGATATTCTCGATAGCTCAAACCAAAGCATGGCATAATGTACTAATGAAAGACCCGGGTCATTGAATCGAGGGTGGCATAAAACGTCCATTAGCAGCCAAATGCATTTATACCGACGACTAATTATAGGGGGTGAGTGCAGGTTTGGGGCGATTTCAACGATTTTCCTTTGTTCCGGACTGTATCAAATAGGTGTGACTTGTAAGGGGATGCAGTTGGTATTAATGGACTAGGGTAGTAGGTGGCGGGTTGCGTCGTGCGTTTGCGACACTATAAGAAATAATAGTTTCGATTTCAATTTGTAACAGGACCAAAAGAGGCAGATGATCTTTATTCTAGAACCTTCGAGAGTCTTTGTGTGTATAGTAGTAAGACTCGTAACGTAGGAAAACCTAGCGTAGTAATTGTAAAACTATATATTAGCAGGGAGAATTAGTTTAATTCAACGGCATTTGCCGCGAGCGGGTAACGCGGGCCGCAACGGTGGGCCGCAAGTTTCCTCAGCAAGTAACCATGGGGGAACTACAGTTAATATTAATGGTGTACGTGAAGGGAAAACGCAGATGACGACGTCGTTACGTGTAATATGGAGTTGAATACATTTGTAGCATTATCATTCATTGAAATTGATTATGTGTGATAAATGATCAAATATTTTTATTATATGTTGATAACTGAAACGAAAATATATAATACA
>DWDU01002578.1:0-12581 GCA_018245575.1 Jemadia suekentonmiller
CCATAATTTGTCCTGATTTTGGGCAGTTGTATTAAATTTGTGTTTTTCCTGCGTTTACTATATCTACTAGGCTGTTTAAGATCAAAGCGGAATTGTGTTCGCAGTGTTCCTGTGAGTATTTTTCTGACCAATATGCATGTGTTATATGTATATATCTGTTTTACATTAAGCAGCTTTGTTATTTAGTAAACATCCTTTGTAGGTGTCATAAAGTCCATTCTATATATATATTCTATATATTGAATTTAAAATTATTTAATTTTAACCGCCTATTTTTAAACTGCACACAACTTTATATGTATAATATATAGACTACGGATTTATAATTCTCTTTTTTTACTTTACATCTGTCCTTCAAGATTAAATGTAGGGTAATGAGGGAGAGTGAATTGAGCTTTTGATGTCATATTATTGAGCTGTGTAGTGCAATCGTAAGCGGGGCGTTAAAAAATCTATTAATTAATTAATTAATAGTTCTTTGTAATGTAAAACGACACGTTCATGAGTGTATGTATGTATACAAGTTACGGGTAAGCTGAAACTACAGCAAATACTTCATGTTTCAAGTTATATTGAACACAGAACGTGTTGACAGCTCGATATACCTGAAATTGAAATTCCAAATGAAATTTCAAACATTTCAATCACAGTTATTGCAGGGATAATTGTTTATTGACTAACGTAGCCATTACAGTTTTGACTGACCCGTTGGTTCAGTATTTAATAACCTTGACAACGGAGGTGGGGGATGTCGGTTCGATTCCCATACGAAACAAATATTAGTGTGACAGGTGATTGTTTTGCCTTACTGTAAATATGTATAATCAAAATCTATGTAAATATTATATTTATATGTGAGTCAACTTTTCGGTTAATATTGATTTCTTGACTTTTAGAAGCCACACAATGTTACAGCAAACTTTGCCGGCTTAGTCTAAAATTAGTCTTATATAGACACTTTTATAATTTAAGCTGAGACGATATGTGAGTATTATCTTCAATTAAAACTTTACTTTTGTTCACCGAACAATAGTCCAACTCTAAATATAACGTCAGAGGGATTTTAAACGCTTCCTATAGGAAAGTCAGTGTTCAGTAATGATAAGATAAAAGGAATATTTCTAAAGGTATCTAATATTTGTTGACCGAGTGACGTCATCTTGAACCTGACAATAATAGATTCTGAGAACAAGATATTAGTTGAACTGCAATTCCTGTTTGGGGGTTGATTTATATTTATATGAGATATAGAAGCCAATATTAGGTTACCTGTATTTTTGTATGCTCCTACTATAACTTAAAGAGCAAAATATGCCTTTAACACTCGTCTAGTAACTTTACACGTCATTAGCTCTACGGTCGTTTAAAAGCGCACTTTAATATTCGAAGGTGCCAAATATCAAGAGGCTCAAGCAAAAACGCTCTCCAAAAAGTGCAATATCCGGAAAGTGGGAAGGGTACCTAATCGAGCCGTTAGCGGCCGCGAAACAGCCAGTGTGGTTCGCTTTAAGCCCTTTGCGTTTGGAAGTAATTTGTCACTAAACGTTGGAGGGCAATAGAAGGATTAGTTGGCCTTTGAACTTTTGCGGAAGGACGTTATAATATGAATAGTATTTGATTAATGTGTTAATAATGCTCTGAAACAGTGTGTACCCATGGTGAAGTAATAATTGGAAATTTAAATTACTAACGAATTCACTACTATGGAAAAAATACATCAGTGAAACTTACATACGAAAATGTGAACATAAATATTGATTATCGATTATTGAAATCCCTTCAAACAGACCCGAGAGTGGAAAGGCCAAGTGATGTATATATGTATGTATGTATCATACTTTACCGTACGCGGTTCGCTGTACCAGGGCACGTTAGTGGCAAATTTTTAGTAAATCTTGTCTAATCTATGTTTTGTTATCGTTAGCAAACAGTTATTAGACGCTCTCGGATGTTCTAGACATAATATTAACCATTAATTCTCACACCATTAATCTCTAATGGTACAGCGTGGCAGCTTTCACGTTCTAGCTCTTTTATATCAGCACTAGCGCATGTGCTTGTCTTGATGATATAGTGTGTGTGAAAAATGAGTACAAGATCAAATTGGTAATGCGATAAGTAGTTAACAACTTCGCTGAATAAATAATAATATTCGAGTCGTTTCAACGTGTTAGAACCTCATTAATATTCGGGGGTCGAGTCGGAAGTAATCAGGCGTAAATGAATTTGTCACAAATCACGTTTTGAACATAATTTATTCTGAATATAAAATTGAGCCGTACGCACTGAGAGAGCTCGTGCTCGGATTTTTACGTGTAAACTGTGACGGTCGTAATTTAAAAACCTGCTTGAAAAGTAAACCCGATCGTATTTTAAACAAGTGTTGAAATAAAAAGGGTATATAATTCCAACATAGGGGATGATGGTTTAAAAAGATATTAAAACATGTTATTTTCATAATATTATTCATATGTGCTTTACAAAACGGGACTACGCTCATGATTATTTATCGAATCCTATAATAAAATGTTTTCCTAAAACATCAAACTCGTCAAGAACTCAGTGAATTTGACAAATTATATATTGAGCTGTTTAATGGAATTAATGGTCTTCATCGCCTTCAATATAAATAAAAAAATATGAATTACGTGAGATATTAAGAACAATCAACTAACTGGCTAATAATGAGTAATAAACGAAATAGAAATACAATCTCATGCGAGTTTAGAAATAGCGTTGTATTTTCGAGCGCTACAAATTGTAACAATAATGAATAAACGGATTAGCGTCGGTTAATTCAATATGGAATGTTTGCTTGTCCTATTTAATCCTATACACGACCCTATTCATAAATTCATACGCGAGCACATCGGAACGTTGTTAGATTAATAAGTTAATAACAATTTTCTACTTTTGCCTACGCTAGCTTTGTTCGTGGCTACATTAATCTGGGTTTGAAATGTTAATTTTATGTCCAACAATTTTTACACCAGCCACATATTTTCAAATCGAGCTTTTCTACATATAGCTCAGTTAATTATCGTATTGGATTATATTACGTCAGTACAAATATACAGGAAGAGATGTATTGATTATGGGCTGTCCGTATGCTTATTTTAATGACTGGTTTTTCTCAAGTAATAAATTGTACCTTATTATTGTGTTCAAATCCTTGACTGAATTGTTCATTTTTTATATATTTGTGAGCAAACGTAACATCACGCCTGTATCCCCGAAGAGGTAGGCAGAGAAGTGTAATACACTGTCACGTTTCACCAGTTACGTTTACGTCTGATCTATTGAGCCTATTGCCATGTACCGGGCACGAATCCAGATTCCGAGTCACTACTAGAAAATCTAAATTGGAAAAATTCTGTAGTGCCCGACCTAGGAATCGAACATATTTCTGAACAATTCTATAAAAATGATGTAATTGAGTAACATATATATTAAAATATTTGAATTGAGTTATATTACATACATGTATCTAAAATTTTGGCTTGGCTATGACACTTGTCTCAATCGTATGATGAATATGACTCCTAGCGACTATTGTAAGTCGATACAATTTGATCGTCAATAACTTTACGTTAATATCGTAATGGTATTGACAAATATTCAATATTGTGAAAAAATGTTTTGTGTTCCAATATTTATTTTGAGTATTTCGTGGTCGCGCGCTAATACCATTATAATTAAGGGGCCTAACGCGATGTATTTTGGATGAATAAGTAATTTATTTAAGCGAACATTATCATAATGGCTTAGATTAAAGGAAAAATAATTTTGTAAGCGAGTACTGGAGTGGAAACCGCGGCTTGAAATGGTGCAATGGCGCGCAATGGTGCTTGCTAGAGGAGGCGTATGTCCAGCAGTGGACTTAGATAGGCTATATAATTGTCATCACCGTCGTCATCATTGTCATCATCATTTCACTGTTGGACACGAGCCGCGTCTTGGAATGAGAAGGGTTAAGCCCATCGTATGCCACACTGCCCAAGTGCGTATTATAACTAGAGGAACGGAACAGGTTTCTTTCAAAAAAACTAATAGCTGACATTTCTGTTATTAGGAATGTCCATGACTTTAAATTCTTACTAGTAAAGTTAAAAGCTCATCTGTTTGTATGTTTGCTTTGGCGTAGTCAATGCGGTTTCGTAATTGGGTAGGAGACGGTTTAACTGTTGGAAGTGTTATAAATTTTATTGTCATAAATTTTTAAACGTACCATCTCGCCTGTAATCCCTGAAGAGGTAGGTAGAGGATCTAGGACCTGGCGATCAGTAATAACGCTCGCAACCACTTGACGTGTCAACACAAACATAAGCGTTTGCATGACTGTCTAAATGTTGTTTCATATAGCCGTTATTTACCATTAGTATATGCTTATATTTTGCTCAACCTCGATGCGATAACGATTGTGAGGTATTATCATTATTGTTGAACACAAAGTGTAATTTTACTTATTTTCACTTTTATCAATATTTGTATAATTTCAGTTTGTGTGTTTAGGCACAAGGTATTTCTTATCAACATCACTTCTTTTGACGAAGGTACAGGTGTGGCCTACGAGAGGCAGATAAAACTGACACGTTGGACAAGGCCAACCCTGACGGTTAAAATCGTTCGGCTTGTGCTAACCCTATTTTGTTTATTAAGAATCGCCTTTTAAGCGTTTTCGGTACTATACTGTATGAAAAGTTTGCGATATTGTATATGGCCTTAAAATATATTTGTAATTGCACTTTTGAAGTTTAAAATTTATTATGGACAATAGTCAGTAATAAAACACAACGTATTTATTTGTATATTAAATTTGCATTTGATTCTATCTTTATAAACGTAAAATACGAGTATCATCATAATTGTTTACATTTTAATGTTAAGAGACTTGAAAAGTATTGTCTAATGTTATTACGTAACACCACACCTGTAATCACCGAAGAGGTGGGCAGAGGAATGTAGAACACTCCCGCGTTTCATAAGTTACATTTACGTCCCAATATGGAACGGGCACTTATCTAGACTACGAGCCACTACTAGAAAATCTAAGTTAGAAAAATGTAGTAATAGTAGTGTAATGTAATTATTGTATAATATTGTGGCAAAGGCGTGAGGATATAATGGTAATGTTTATAACTTTCTCGCAATGTATATACTATGCGTCAGTCCGTATCGAATAATTATGCTTAATAAAATAACTACGCAGGTACATATATATCTTCACGCTAGTATCATGGAGTATCCCTGGAGCTCGGGACCAGAAGACGAGTTACGGTTTCACCTGCCTGTCGTAAGACGCGACCAAATCGAGGCTTCCAGGTTTACGAACAGCTAGAGTGTATGTGTGGCCGCGTACTGTCGTGAGAACGGGAGGGCTTGGGATGAGGCATTGCGCCTCTCTCTGAAGAAGGGCCCGCAGGGGCGTCGCGCTCGGAGGGCACCAGTGCGTTCCGCTGAAGATTCCAGAGTCCCCCTATTAACGCTAAGAAATTCCACCTCCGAGGTGGTTTTGGTACGGTAAAAGTCCCCCATAACCCACTATTTCTCCCAAGATAACAAGCATCTTTTGAAGGTTTCCTCAAAGACCTGCTGGGTTTCTACATAATTCTCTACATGCACGCCAGTTTCGGAAACTTCTGACTCCCTCATTACTCAGTATCTGGCCTACTTGATCAAGTTATGTGACTCTTGGCCTTACTCACTATTGTGACTTGTCAACGGTGTGACTACCATCCGTGTGGAAAGCACATCAATCAACACCCTTGCAGGCTCCTTCAAATACTAATTCTTTAGCCTCGCCCGCATTCAAATATAAGCCTTTTTTATACACTCATGTTTAATAACTGTGCCCTAATGAACTAATGAAGAGTGCTTGATCTATGTAGATTTGGCAGTCTACCACCAGGTCACCTATCTGTACTCCAATATTCATATCCCACAATCTGAAAATAAATAATCAATATACATTTATTTTATCATAAAAACATTCCGTTCAAAGGTGGTTAGACGCAGCGTAATATAATTCGTGTGTCTATTAATTATACAAGACACATCGACGTAGTAAAACCGTAATTATGATAAACTTTTGTTTTACCTATGCTATGCTATGTTATACCAATGCTTTTGTTTCTATATCCTGATTTTAACGTGTCTTACAGAAACCGCAAATTTTTTGTGTTATGAAAACCTAGGAGGACAACGACAGGAAGAGAAACAGAAATTGTTATTTCAAATGTACGACGTCAATGAAGCTTCGCATCATTTATGCTTGGTTTACTGGGTACCAGAGTACCCATTTGAGCGTCTTTTGATTGGTACCATAGTTTTACTAAACAAATCACATCAGCGTCGCCTAGTTAGCCACACTATTGCCTGCGTGGGAGTACTAGCGTGTTTATTATTGACACTACAGTCACATTTAAAATCAACTAAGTGCCAACCGAATTAGTCTACCCAGAAGAACGATTAGAGAAAAAAATATACATATGTGTTAGAGTTTCTTATGTGCTGTGGAAAATACTGTCTTATCAGCGATAGGTACACAGTGCGTCATAACTCGGGTGTCCACTAAACCGGTTTACGAGGGACACGGTCATAATATGTATCGTAGATTCGTTGCCGGTTTACGGTTAACGTCAGTCGGATGGTTGCTTCATTATTGTGGTGCTTAAGTACGTACAGTTCTTGAAGATATCGTGGCTTACTCAACATTAATTTAGATGCAAGTAATTGTCGAAATTATATCTATTGCCAATGTTTATGATACACAGCCTCTTGCTATTGCTGCCTGCTCGTTTGCTGCACTTTTATATAAAGGATAACTGATGAAGCGGTATTTGGTCCAATGTCCCTAATTGGAACCAAGATACGCGATATATTTCACAGCGAGAAAATATGTAGGTATTGCGTGTTCATGAAAGGAGGGATGATGCTAAAGTCTAAGGTGAGGTAAAAAGTATATTTGATCCAAGTTGACTGAACTGCTGGTTCATATGGTACTCGACTTGACCGCTGAGCAGAGGTTGTAGGTTCGATTCCCATTCCAGTAAAATATTGGTGTGATTAGTATGTGTTCTGCGTCTGGGAGCACAATCGTCTGTTAAATTGATCTATTAGTTTGTAGCCATTTCATGTTATTATTATTATTTACAATTTTATCTAAAACTTTTATCAGAAAAACATCTAAAGCACTAAAGTTTTATGTCCACATTTTTATCAACGGTTGGTATTCAAGAAAACCAATTACTTACAGCTCAGTCTCAAGATGCAAAGGATCACATCACTAGACCCAAACACAAAGCCTTGCTCCAACTGCATTCAACGCATTCAAAAGATTTATCAGAAAAAACGCGAGAAGACAACCGTGATAAGTATTGTCCACCGACCACAATGTCTGTCAGATACATCCTGAGGCTGGTCTGGGGGAAAATACGTGCCTGGTATTTATTAGCTATTTTCCCTTCTATTCACTATTTCCACGAAATGTCCCAACTATTTTGTTTTTCATTCATATATTTTAAATGAATGCGGTTTAGTAATTTTTATATTTGATAAGATTTTTTCGCAGGTTACTTGTACATTGTGTGTAAAAATGTGTTGGTAAAAAGGAGGGCTTCTCTTAATTAAAAGTGTATGTAAACTCGTCTTGTTTTGATAGTTACATGGTTTAGTTAAGTACTGTGTTTTATACCCTAGAATTACCCGTTAGAATAAAATGCTGGAATAAAAGCTGTTCATGCAATATAAACCTAACAATGCTCCAAAATTTCTATTCGAGGCTGATTGAATATTTCTCTATCATCTTTAACTGCTTCATTGGCAATTATTTTGCATAATAAAATTTTCATTAAACGATTATATAACGTATTCCAGACAAATTAAGATAAATTGAATGCCCGTCTAAGCTACCATTGGGTAATTGTATTGTAATTTATTAAAGATTATCGAGATCGCTATAAGTGCGAGATTATTTAGGTCCATATTAATATAACGCGCAATAGTTACGTTACATAACATATTTACACGGGAAAGCATATATGAAATCCGACGGCAAATATTTTGACGGCGGTCGTGTCGAATGGCGGAATTAGCTTGAATGTGTAATTTTATGAAGGTAGTGTAATGCCTCGCCGGCGGTGTAATGCCGTTTGAGGACGAATGGGGTGCTTTTGTTTAGCAGTTAAATAAAATAAATGTACACATACAACTCACCGAATGTTAGGAAATAACTCCTTGAGTATAAACGTAATTAAGGCTTATATCGCTAAGTCAAAAAGTGATTGCAAATAGTAATTTGTGACAATTTTACCATCTGATTTCAAACTAACTAAATCCTGACCTATAATAATAGACATGACATGTAAAGTTAAACTATACTTTTATACTTTTTTAAGTACCCATATAAATGGGTACTTAGAAAATAGACATATTGCAAACATTCGTGCCCATCGCACAAATATTTGACCTGAGTGGTAATCAACCCTACAACTATTGAATCCGCGCGGACCCGTGAAAATATAAAATTGACATTTCTATTGGTACTCGTATCTCTTCGGTTTTTATCTTTACTTAGCTTTACTTCTTATCCAGTTGTTCCTATATCACTCGTTAAGGTACAGAAAAAATTAAGGGAGTTCAAAACTATTCAAATGGGTTGATATTTCATATATAGGTACGTATATCAATATCAAAAGGCGCTGAATTAAATTGATCTAGTTCAGTAGTAATTAGTGGCTCTCAAGTAATCAACCAACGCATGCAGGCAATTAACAAGATTAAAGTATAATAAAACTAATAAATACGTGATTTGTACTTAGTATTTGTATCAGTTATGTAGGTGTGTATTTCTGAAAGCACTCGAAATATTTTCCTACAATTTGCAGTTTGCACATTGTCACTTTCGTATTGTTTCTGGGCTGGTTAAAATAGCTAACTGAACTAATTCCACCTTTAGTGAAACTTTTTCACCTTTCTAGTTTTAGGAAATCTTACAGCTAAATACATAATGGATATGCAAATAATAATATTAAATGTATAAAATTATTAACATATGCTTTTACATTCGGTTTATCAATTGGGAATAGAATCACAAAACGCACGTAGAGTTTTAGTTTCCAAACAAAAATCTTAGAACTTGAGGCGGTTGTACAAAAATGTGATGTATCTACAAATTGTAATTGGTTCGGACTAATTTTAATTATAAGTTATTTACAAACCCACTGAGAATCCATGACATCAGCTCTTACCGGTTCACTGCTGAGGTCTTTCCCAAGGTGTTCAAGAACATTCGGTCGTTCGCAGATCTCATCCAGCCGCTACTTATTCTTGAGAAATTCGGTCCAACAGGTTGAGCGGCACCCCACGTTATCAGCAGATAACAGTATCACTACGCCAGGTCCCTTACGGAATAGGCAGATAACACTTGGGCGCCAGATATCTCTATCATTACACACCTCATTTGGTCCACGTACATCCTTTATTAATATATTATATAATAACCGAATATTACGTACAGTTATTTAGAGTATGGTAGTCAATTTACCGCGTGTAGCGTAGTTCCCGACATGTTTATTGCCATCATAAAATTAATGAGGCCCGTTTGATGGAACGAGTACATAATTTCATCCGAGCCGTGGGTAAATATTCGCAAATTGATCTCCATGATATAATTCGGGTTGGTAATTTTGTAATACATGATTTTATTTATATGCCAGATCCTGTATTAATTAGTTAGTTTTACCGCGAAGAAGGTAATCACAGATTGAATATTATTTTCGATTGAAGTGTATATAATTATGATTATGTTTATATACATTATTATGAATTTATGCTCTATTTATGACAATATGCTCACCGCCTATTCCATGGTGAGACGTAAATGTAACTGGGCATTACAGGCGAGATAATTTGTTTTTTTACACTGTGTATAATTATCAGTTGTTAGAAATCTATATATAACACAAGCTATTCACCCATCAACACTGTTACTACTGCCGTTGTTAAGTCTAAAGGTCTTGGAAGATTGCGTGCAAGCGCTGGTGATAGGGTCCAAAGTATTTATCAAAGCGCAAAGTGCGTAATGATGTAATATGTATATATACTGTAAATATATTTCTAACTAGTTGTAATGACCATTTTTTTTACATTACAACCTACTAAAAAAATTAACGAATCTCATCATATTCTCTTAAAATATGTAGAGACTAGCAAATACGGGTACTCTAACATTACGATTCTTTTGATGGCGAAACTAGCTTAAAAAGAATTTACCTCCTTTTTTACATCTAAGTGTTGAGTTTCGATAGTCAAATTTTAGTGTTAAGTATAATTGAAATATACGACCGTGACCCTTCGGTCGGCGGTAGTGTAACAAGTGTATTGTCTGTATTTTAATTAGCTGCAAGTCATAAAGAGATTTCCTATTGAGCTCTAATTAATTAAACATTACTTGTAAAGCCTAATGTAAGTTTTCCTGTTCATGTTTAAATTGGAATATTGAAATACTTCTTCTCAGTAGTCTATTAAATGAAGCGTGACTATTAAAATGAGCCTAATTAACCGCAACTTATTTCACGAGGCATCAATTACCCTGTGCTGTGGTAAATTAATTTTCGTAAGGTGTAATTCCAGGCCAAATAGGCAATAATAAACAAGCCTTGACAGTCTTGAATGTGCACCGATTTTTAATCGAATATTATTAATTTAACAAAGGGTTATGTTAAATGAATATTTCATTAAGTAAGAGAAAAGTGATAAAATCAATATTTCAAACATTACATTTAATATTTATACTCAAAAATCGATGAAAATGGATCCGTGCAGTGAGTAACAAGTAAGCAGTAGAAATTATTCACTATTAAGCAATAGATAGCGGAATACGTATGGTTGAAGTTCGCTTTGAAAATTTTAGTAGTGTTTTAATGAACATCCGAAATAAGAACAAATAGTGAATGGTGTCTCCATTGCAATCAATACGAAGCTGTGCAGGAGATCTCCAGTTAATAAACTTTAACAAAGTTTTGCAGTAGGAGGTTTCAAATTAGCAAGTTCATTTTTAATTTAACATGCTCCGTTACTTAATAAAATTGAAGTAACAAAGACTAGGTCATAGATACAGGCTACTTAAAGCGCCGGGTTTACGAATTTAGCTTAACGCGATTAGTAGAGAACAAAAGAATCCATTTGCATAAAATATTAAGGTTCGTAGATAAAAGGGCGGGGAGGCCTCTCGAGTAACACTGCGGATCTAAATCTTATTACGGCGTCTCAGATTTTTACTAACTCCGCTATAAAATAATGTCATTACGATGACGTTTAAGGGAGATTTTATTTGCGTTATCTCGTCGCTTTTTTCTCGTGTTTACTCACAATTTGCTTAGAAAAAGACTTGTAAAAACGCTTTTGCTTTCGTAACAATGTTATTACAATGTTCACAATAGTATTAAGTATGTTTTCTCGAGAAACAAATATTTTGTAAGAGAAAGAAATTGTTTACGAAAAGCTTGGGAAATATTTATTTTAAGAAAGTAAGTAAATTGAGCTGAAACATTCAACTTTTATTACGACCATCATTGTGTTTGATTCGGATAATAACGGACAATTATTCTATGTAAAGAAAAAAAATATACTAGGACACCGTCCAATTTAGTCGTAACAGCTGCCGACGAAGCTATTTGTGATAGACTCAATCGATTAAGGCCGGTGACGAAATTTAGCTTTTAACTACATTCCTGGCTGGAAATTTTCGAAGCCCAATTCCCTCAAAACTTGAACTCGAGTTTCTGGAGCAGTTTTGCTATAGATGTTTTTAAAAACACGATCTGTTAACAAACTTTCGTCTGCTATACTGTTTTTGGTTGTTTTTCTTGTGTAAGCTATACAAGATAGTATAGAAGTTATCAACATGATTAATGTTTCCGAGTTCAGCATTTTTAACCAAAAATATATTGATCTGTTTTTTATGATTATGAAAACCTAACATCGCGCCTGTAGTCCCCGAAAAGATAGGCAGAGGAGTGTCTAACACTCTCTCGTTTCACTAGTTACGTTACGTCCCACTATGGAATAAGTGTTGAGCCTAATGCCATGCAACGGGCACAAATCCAGACTCCGAGCCACTATTAGAAGATCTAAATAAGAAAAATTCTTTAGTGCCCAATCCGAGAATCGAACCCAGGACCTCCTAATCGGCAGTCATACTTGCAACTAATACGACCAACGTTGTTGTCAACTTAACGATAATGAAATTTTATGATAATGTAATTCCTTAATTTTACTGAAGTTGCATTTTAATTATAGAACGTACTGAATTACATAAGCTATATTTACGACAGTAAGTCTTTATAGCAGAGACAAACAAGTCTCAAGAAATAATTCACAGTGGGAATTACTTTGTATCAGAGGTTTTATAACATGATATAATGAAATAAATGACATGGTGTATGGCAATAGGCTCACCACCTATTCCATAGTGCGACGTAAACGTATTTGGTCTTCGTCCTCTGCCTACCTCTTCGGGTATTACAGGTGTCGTGTTACGTAAATAATCTAATTGTATTACGAGCATGACAACATCATTA
>DWDU01002579.1:0-12580 GCA_018245575.1 Jemadia suekentonmiller
GGTGGTGAGCCTATTGCCATGCATCGGGCACATATCCAGACTCCGAGCCACTACTAGAAAATCTAAATTAGAACATTAAAAAAAATAGACATTTTAACTGTCCCTATTGGACTTTACTTAAATGTAATACACATGTATATACCTAAGTAAATGTAAATGTCATTATGTTAGAGAACACCATTAGAATTCACATGTCATGCTAATTGCCGAGCGTAAACCCATAAACCCATGGCTAAATTAATATCTAGATCATCTAACAAACACGTTTAAAGCAATACAATGGGGTTTAAGCCCATTGTGAGGCGAATACAGGTTGATTAATTAGTGTACATCGTGATATCGCCAGCATACTTTGACCCGTCATATCATGCAAGCGGCTCCTTTACAAGAGCGACATTAAAATGACGTAGTAACTTTGAAGTGTAAAAAATAAAAGTGTAGATATCTGTGCGTCGTGAATAAACACAATATGACTATTTTCCAATAAATGACTTTATTTTATACAAAAGTATACAAAAGTATTATACAGTGACCGGGTATGTAAGTAGTCGTGCAATATCGAGCGCTTGGCATTTTCAAATAGTTTCTCGATTACCACAATTCATTCGTCTTATTTAAAACAATCTTCATGAATAGTACGATAGTCATATAGCCAGCTTAAACGGAACTCTCGCTACTGAATGGTTTATAAGATAATATTGTTAAAGGGACGTCACAGGGAAATAGTTATATTGTACAAATAAATTTGGCAAAGATGTAGAGGACGCTTTTTATGTTGTCATTCTTGAGACATCTGAATGAGAATGTAGCGCGGGAGGGTTAAGCTGGAAATTTAAACAAATTTTATAGTGTTGCTATGATGTCTCGATATAATTGTTATACCGAAACGAATTAACAATGCAAGCGACCCAACCTAGTAATAACTTCAATACAGACAATAATAATATTGTAATAATATTTAAGTTATATTGTTTTGCATCTAGAATCTTGTTTTGGACTATCACAATACAAAGGTCATTAACAATTTTTTTAAATCTACATTAGAAGTAACGATGTCAGTCAATTTTTTTTTTATCTGTAACTTGTAATGCAATTGATTCTGAAAATATCCTATGTTTGGTGAGTCGCTATTTCATCATAAATACATAAATAACAAGAGAGATTTTAATTTGAAATTGGAACACCATTAGCGAGACGTACACTCGCGGCGACACTTGTACCGTCACTCGTTACTACCTCCATTTGTTTGCCGCAACGCGACCTAATCCCGGGTTTGTGCCGGATAATCCTGGATCACGAATCATGACACTATTGTTGTAAGTGTGAAACCGACACAAATAGGCCTACGGCTTTGCAAACCCCTGGTGTTGCCCCTACTAACTATGTTTCAATGAAATTCGGACCCAACCGTTATACATCTAAAGTTGAAATTAAATAGATAGCGGTCGTGTAACTGACGGCGCGTAGACAAACACTTGTTTAAAAATGGCGAGTTGGCCATGCAAGCAATATTTAACGTTATTAAAAGACATTAAGATTCAATTTTAAATGAGGCTTCGTCATCTTTAACGCTTTTTGCTTGTAGATTGTTGGCTATTCAAAGAACCATGGAGTCGCACAGGTCCATTGAATGAATTTTTATTTATTTATCATTGTTCATTGTCCTTAATAACGAGATTATTATTTCCACACAGGGGTGGTTTGTTCAAATATTGACGTTGTTTGTTAAATGAAACGTGAAATGTGTTCGTTTGTTTGTGATAAGAATTTTTTGTTCGGTGATCCAACCACATTATAATCAACAATAATAATAATCTTAGAACAATTTTTTCAGAGTTAACTGATCTTAAACTAGGCTGAGCCTGTCCAATAGCCATTTGAAAAGTAACCAAGAGTAGCAAAGACAGTAGGAAACGAGTAAGCTACAGTGGCAAGGGGTTGCTAATGCCACATGGATAAATAAAAAGGACGGAAATTGTATTCATATAATTAATATTCAGGGGATCTCGATGAAGAAAAGAAGAAGAGAATTCTATTTGAAAAGTATTGTTGGTGTCAATTTAGAATAGAATAGAATAGAAAAATCTTTATTCCATTGTAATACAGCGCTTGACTTATAATTATCACAATACAGAGAAAAATAAAAAAAAACAGGGATCTAGTTCGCATTACAATGGAGAGGGCCCAGACTCAGTCTCGTCGTGGGCAGATGCGCACGGCCCACGACTACTGTATTTCAGTGAGGGTCACTTTTTATCGTGTAGTTCGGCAGCGGTGACAAACATTCGAAAAATGCGCATGAAATAAAAAAGTACAAAAAGTACAGCTTAGGATCTACAGACCTTAAATAGTTAAAAAATTGTATAGCTAGAACATATACAAATTTCAACGTTTCTATCTATATGTCATATTCATTTATATGGCTTATATCGTCGACGCCCTACAAGGTTTGTATACGACAACTTTTATCTAGAAAGCTAGAATGTTAGATGCAAAAATAGATCTATTTCTCTTTTATATGAAATATATATTCAAAACATATATATAGACGTTTTTTATATACATTAATAATATTCAATATGAACAACTCTGTTGACGTTTAGTATTTTAGGATAATAAAACAGTGTAGCAATAACAGGACCCTTGGAGCAGGATTTTGGAACTATAGATAATAACAAACTATACAAAACTATAGATAACTATAGAAAATAACAATAGATGGACCCAATCAATTCGACAGCAATTAATAAATCAAACATCCAGAACAAACTGTAAAGTTGATTAAAATCCTACAAAAATATCGTTTTGTAAACACATCCTTTCATGGAAATTCTTAGTCTCTGTCCGTCCTATGGGAAATAAGCATGCCCATGCATACATACGTGGAGGCAACTAGAGGTTTCATAACGACATTCTGGCTATTGATGTGACCGGAAATACATTACGGTGCACAAGACGATATTGTAGCGAGATGCAACTGAGGCATGCGAACTGGCACTAAACCTTGCGGCCCATAACGACCACGAACGTTTACGACGACCTATAGTCTCTACAATTTACAACCTACGACACGATATACGCTCTTCGAAAAACATTCGAGTTTCGTAGGAAATCTTGTAGTGGATTTGGATTGGACGTTCAAATGAGATACATATTTTTATACATTTATCCACGTATAAATAATTATTTATGAAACATTCATTCCTTTTACACATTTAGAATAAATGTCAAATCCAATTTTATACTAACTAATTTTGTACTTTGTAATTCGAAGGTAGATTTGCTTATCTTTCCTTCATGGTCTCAGTTATATTAAATAGTCAATTTTGAACTGAGATCCGACGATCATAATATTATAGTGCATTGTTTCATTTAAAATCTGATACCATATGAGTACCATCATTAGTACTACATTCCTCTTCTTTTACCTCTTTGGGGATTGCAGGCGTGATGATACGTTACGATTAATCGTATCGTTCCCGCGTCTGATACAGCGAGAAGTCGTTACAATTGCACGCGATAACCTTCCGATAATTATCGGGGATATCGAGTTTGACGATACCCGCGGGCGTAATGCGACATGTATCGCTGTATCGTCGTATCGCCGCACAGTAGTACTTTAATGCGATGTAAATTCAGTTTTATTTGTCGCTGCCGTTACGTACCCGTACGCCGTTTAACGTATTGCCTTCTATTTGTACGGCAAGCAAATAAATAGTGAGTAATGTCAGCGACGTGTTTAGTATATACACGGATACATAAAAATACACAAACATACCTTAAATTGAAGCGCTTTAAATTTTTTTTATATGTAGTTCGTTTCGTGTTAATCTAAGTATCAATAAATGAGCTGACCCATTGGTCGTGTTGGTTGCAAGCGCGACTGCCCATTGGGAGTCCCTGGATTCAAATCTCGGGTCGAGCCCTACTGGATTTTTTAATTCAGATTTTCTAGCTGTAGGCCGAAGTCTGGAAATGTGCCCAGTGTATGGCAATTCTATGGTGGGACGTAAACGTAACTGGTGAAACGTGGTAGTGTACTACACTCCTCTACCTACCTCTTCGCGATTACAGGCGTGATATTACTTGTTATGTTTTAGTCAAATATATGATCTGTATGTGGAGCGTCTCTCAGAGAAAGAGGAGAGCCATGAACAATGGAACGACAAATGGCTGTCGACAACTATCGAGTGGTAACAGAGGACGCCTGTAACAATTCTCGCTGTGTTAACATTGCGTACTTGTTGTTAAAACTTTGTAATGCTGAAACATAAGGCGTCTTGTCGTAGCCCTTAGAAGCCGTAAGCCGTATCTCTGACCAATCAATAATAATTTTGAGAGCGGATACACATATTTTTTACTTGTTTGTCCATTCAATATCGACAATTATGAGAAGAAAAGAATAATGTTAAACCAAATAGTTAATTACTTGATTGTAAATACTATATTATTATATAGGTACTCTTAAGATTAAAAGCGACGCGCGATGCTTTGAATTGTCAAAGCTTCATAATATTTAAAAGACTGATTTACTGATAATAATTAATGCATAAACATAATAAGTATGATTATTTTCTAAGTACATTTTTATTTGTGCTACTATTATTGCATTTTAATGGACAATAATGTCTTATTCTATTCGCAACAAATCAATGTGGCTTTTGTTCAACTCGCCTCCTGTCTTAGTAAATCTTCCTTAGTTCCCGCTAGATGGCTCTAAGCACGCGATGGCAAAACCGTGCTGAATGAAAGTAGACTTACATGATACTTATGCAACTCTGCAAAACACACACACACACACAGTGTGTGTGTCACTATAAATATTTTGAAACAATGAAGACATGATTGTATATTTAAAATTGTAAAACAAATTTACCGCAGCAACGCCTGTCAATAAATTACCCGCAAATACAATTCATTCATAAATATGAAATTTTCGGTTTGCGCATTAAAAGTTAAGTAAGCCGTATAAATTTATGCGGTACATAACATTAATAAATCTCTTTAGAAAGCTATTACAACATGTAAAAAAGTTTTGCTAGACTGGCCCCTTCTATGCATATTATTGTATGATTATTTATTATATACAATCAAGTTTCTGAGATATAGGTACGTACTTTGGCTATAAATGTCTATTTTATCACTCTGTTTTGATGAAGTTAGACATAATTATATTAAAACCAATTAAAATATTTTAGTATCATCAAGTTACGCTTATATTTAGGGTTACGAAGTATTTACGCTCGTATCACATTGCAAGGTGCTTCTTAGTAATATCACAGCTGAGTAATGGTATAGACTAAATCTTGAAGTGGAAACACGACCCATTCCATTGGGAAATTTGTTATTCGAAAATTAAAATTACACGAACGTTACAAAAAGCCAGTGTAATAAGTTAATTAATGCCGTGTACGAGTATGTCAAACAGTGTTTAATGTCTGTGTGAGAGTGTGATTATGATGATAAGATTATGTATTTGTATTAATATTTCTACCGAACTCAAAGATTCCAAATAGCCCATTCATTTGATCCAAAACAATTTTTGTTAAAGTCTATTATTGAATGCAAATAGAAATATACAGTTGGAATCAAATATTCGCGTAGAGCTAAGTACAATAGTTAGCGGGAATAATTGATGGGTGTGCGTACTCGTACTCGAGGGACGCGTCTTACTGCCTACGGGCATGCAACGAGTGATGTGTGATTTGCTTGATAGCCACACTGGACGTGGCCGTAATGGGGAGAATGAGCTAATGTCGCATATGACTTTAATTTAGTTATTTATTTAGAATAAACGTATAAGCAAAATTAAAATTGAACTGAATAGAACGATTCCTTTTTTTTATTTTATGCTAAAGTAAAATTTTAAATTATTTGCTAAACTAAAATTTGAAATTTCATGCTAAACTACAATTTTAAATTTTATGCTAAACTAAAAGGTACACATGTTGGTATATGTGTAGGTAGAAATAAAATTGAGTTTTGTCCCTTGCTAGGAAAGAGTCTCTTCTATTAGGGGAGGTTTGAAGAATTTTTCCCTAATAAACTTATTGCGTTAAAAGACATCATTGTATCCGATAACGTGTAACTGCATGTTCCAATTGCATATATGCATCTCAGATTACATATTTATGTAAAGGCAAATAAATGGCTTTCCTTATTTAAAAATAAGTAAATGAGCAGAAAAAAATGTTTCGTATCAAACGCCTAACCGGATTATGCAAATAAAACATTCATCCGTGGTAGAAAATCATTCGGAATTCAATATAAGCGATACATAAGAGGCAGTAAGTATGATGATAGGATACACCGACTGAATGTTAAGATACAGACGACGAGAATGATTGATTTTACGTAGCGAGAGAAGTGTCACATAAAATATTGATGTGCGACACATGAAAGTGCCCTTTAGGGTTTTTTGACCATCAAAGCTTTTTGCATAATATTCTGCCTCCACGCATCTTGATTCTCGGGGGTGCTGGTACATTTTCCGTCTTTTGCCATTTTGAATTTTTCATACCCGTCGGGTTAGACACAATTACGGGACCCTGATCTGGCGAGTCGGATCGCTTTACGTAGCAGGTAACATGAGCTTGGAGGCTTTCAAGAAAATCATTTTTTTTATGGTCGAAACGTAACAGGGTAAAACTAGTGAGATGATTTCGTTCACTACTGCACTGAAACCACTAGTGTAATAGAATTTGAACTTAATTAACAATGTATAACACTTTATATATTTGAATGAATAGAACAAGAGTACATATATGTAGTAATAATCATATAAATAGTTTGTAAATATGGTATTTGCTAGGTACATTTGTTTTTTGAAAACCATGAAAATGTTACGTTTAATTTGAACGATTAAAATATTTCGCGTGAACATATTATGTTATGCCACCATACAACAAGTTGACAAGGAGACTTTAAAGTAAATATATATTATTATTCATACGTAATAAATGTTCAAATCATATCCGTATGAATTATATTATTATTATATAGTCCACTGGTGCTGTACCCTAAGGGAAAGCCAGAGGAATGGAACGTTCGACAGTTGAAACTGACTAAATTAAAGTCATTAATAATGTGACTTTAGTATGACAATGAGCAAAAGATGACCGCTTGATTGATCAAACTCTGAACAGCAGTTCTAATACTTCATACATTGAGGAGGTACATTGAAAAGGACTATGTATTAGAATATTGCGTTTGACGCGCTTAAGGCGAAGTAAATTTTATCGTCCTATCACTTAGTATCGAATTGCTGATCGTAAATATACCAGGGTTTGTCGTATTTATGATCGCGTATAAACTCTATCTATGTGATCAACTTTTTACAGCAATAATCACTTTTCATAGCAAATGTCATATTTACTTGAATTTTTATACAGCTCATATTTGACTGTATTAAAAGGTTTTTATTACGCATATGGAGCGGTACGTGATAAAATTATTTGCTTTCCAAAACAAATAAAATGGCAATGCCTACATGTTTTCAATTTTAAATCATGAACCATATCTTCATATATCATGAAAAATAATACGATTATTGACGTTCTCAGATATACCTAAATAAACGCAACATTATAATTGCCTTTTAATTTCGGAAATCTTTTATATTCAATGATAAAAGCGCAAATTTTCCAGCTTACGTACTTATATACATTATACATATACAATCATGTAAGCTGAAGCTGAAGACATATAACTCGACAACTCTACTCCGACGTCTTCAGCGTGCACTTTACAAGTTTATTGGCTGGCATTCTATCACACGCACATTCTTCAATAACAATTCTATCAGCGGTGGGCGGAGGGCGTTATTTGAATGCTCGGGGGGACCCCGGAGGACCCCCTGTAATTGATTCGTCGTGGTGCCTTTAGAATTTTAATGCGAACGATTAAATTGATATAACTCCGTCGCGGATCTGTGTTCTGGGTACGTGATGAGACGATTCCTTAAATCAAATCGTGGTGATCGATCTCAAGTTGTCTTTTTATGATATAATTTTCACTTGGAACTGAAGTGACCGTTACGTACAACAGTGGTGAGTTGATATCCTCATTAGTAGCTATGGAAAGAGAGACAAGGTTAATTATTAATTACAGACGTAAAAGTTTACTGGATCCTTCTTTTTTCTGCCAATACTATGGCATTCCTTCTTCGAATTATATATCTCCACCACACCATCAGACTCTCCAAGTTCACTGCTGGACGTAAGCTTCCTCTGAGAGGTTCTTGGCCAGAATCCCCGCGGCGTGCGGGTCGGTCACCGTACCTAGACTACGAGATACTGTGGTGAGCTACCGCCGGCTTTAGTAAATAAAGATATATATATGTATATAAAAGTAATAATGTAAATAGTAAAAAAGTATCTAAGCTTTTCCCACTTCATTTTCGGATCAAATTGGACTTTGCGAAGAGGTAACTCGATACGCTTCTTGGACAACTCTGTGGAAAGTAAATAAGCGTGGCCTCTATGACATGTCGATAAAATTATTGTGTTCATTGTAGATATAATTTAACGACATATTAAACTGCATACTTTACAGCATACTCCAAACTTTATAAGATTTGATATGTCTAAAAATTTAAACATTATTTTATTAATGTTGTGTGAGAATTTGGTGTCGTAGAACTAGACAATTTTGCACTTCGATTCAAATTTTAAGTTAAAAGTTTAAGTTAAAACAATAAAAATTCTTTCCACGTTATATGATTAACAAATACTTGCGTTAATCGCTTGAATCTAAGGGCACATTGTTTATTAACTTTAATGTTGTTAAATACTAATTTCATTTTTTGCTTCAATGAATAAAACCTCTGTTACATATAAGTTCTGTATAATTAATATCTAATATAAAGATAGTTATTTTACTATATTTTTAAAGTGTTTAGGAACACAATACTAACCTATTGCACTACTCTATGTACACTATCATTTTTTTCGTTTGGAGTCATAAAAATATCTAGTGATATGTTTATATATATTATCGATACGTTTTCTTATAACTGTCACTGCCTTGCTCGCCACGCGCTCGCGAAACTCTAACCGACTCGAGCGTCATTCGAGCGACAGTTTAAAGCAACCCCTAACTCGATTCCGATGCGCCGGCACTCCGACGATCTTTATGTAAATTCGGCGATATAACTTCGCGACTGTCGTCACGTTACTAAGGCAGGACGAACAGTATCTACCGAATCGCCGTAGACGCTTACACTTTTATTGGATCAATATAGCTGAAATCTTATTAAAACTCTATTAAGTCGAGCCTCCTAAGGTTAAGAGACGAAGTTTTTTTATTACCTGGCTGTTTTATCAGTTCCAGTTTGATAATAAGGAAAAATTGTAGTTCAATATTTTATATAATGAAAACTGTTTAGTGTTTACTGTCTTTTATAGTCTATTGTTTACAGTTGACATGGTTGAGACAACAAAGAGTTTGGATGGATTACAGCAAAATTTCACGAGTGTTCTCTGTTTATAAAAACAAGTCGGTCTCGTACATTACTTCCAAATATAAGTCAGCAAAATTATAAAGAATTGCTGGAGGATTTAATCAATAATCATGAATGAGTTAGTCACTAACTTGCTCTAGTTTAGCATCAAAAACAATGCGTGCGAGGTACTCCATTCTTTGAGACCAAAAGCAAAAGAGTAAGTAAACAGTACAATGAGACACAAGAATGCGGGTCATACAATCTTCCATTTAATTAGCATAATAAAGTAATTTAATGGTAAGTTTCCAATATAGGTTTTATATAAGTTTTACGAAGCAAACATAATGTTGTAAATATAACCATTTTGCTCATGATTAAATTACCATCTTAAGTCACGTATCGTTTTTTCGGAGTAGCCTAACTACTTACGGATATCGCAGCGGCAAGAGTTCATGAAGAACGAGTTCGCTTAGGTCTGATACAAGTCTTTTTTTTCCCGACCCTTCTATTGTTCCACTGTTGGAACATGGGTCTCCTCTCAGATGTCAGGATTAAGGCCATAGTCTGCCACTCTGGCCCAATGCAGGTTGGCAGACTTTATACGCCTTATGTTAGAGAACAATTTTCTTTGAGAACTCCAAGGTGTGCAGATCTCCTCACGATGTTTTTCCTTTACCGTTATAGCAACTGATATTCGCACTTAAAAGGTACCTACATTTTGTAGAGAGGTGTGTTTCAGGATTTGAACTGGGGGCCCCGGAGTGAGAAGTCGAATTTCAAACCGCTAGGCTATCACTGCCTAGCTAACACTATACGTGTGTTAAATAGCAACAATAAAAATTGTTTCATCACTACTTGGCGATTATCACAGTGTTAAAATAGAATCGCGAAAATTTCCGCGTGCAGACAACCTTATTATTCGCGGAACAAAACTCCCGTCGATTGTAAAAGTTGAATAGATGAGAGCCGAGCGGAATTTCATCTTATTCGCGTCGTGACGGTTTTAACAATACTCAAACCGTGTGTAAGTCGATTTGTAAGGGCGTCAACTCAATATGCTCGCGAGCTACGTAATTTTTGGGAGTTAACAGTTTTTTTTTTCTGATGTCTCCTTTAAGGGCGGGGGTCTTGTTTTGTAATAGGGCGCGTGACTACAGGGCGATGTAGTGTAGTCAAGCGTTTTAATATGAATTGCGGACCTAAGTTAACTATTGTAAGATAAATAACAATCTTACAAATATCCGAAGAAGATATGTCGGTATAATGGTTAATTGAATCTTCTAACGTTCAGGGTTAAGTACTGAATGATTTAAAGGTGAAAATAATAAAACTGTACTCATTTCTTTTTCACACTAGCTACTTAACTTCATGTGATGGAGGATATAGGATAATATCCGGTATCAAACACTTCAAAATATTGTAAACAAATTTATTACCAGTCTAAAACAATGATTTTATGATGGTAATACAAAAACGTGAGAATCGTCTGTGGCTTGGCATAGCTTACCTACAGAAAAGTTTTTTTATCACCAAATATTGTTATGTCTTGTACGTTGAGAGCATTACTTGCAGTTTGATAAAAGATCACGTCGCTTGGCTTTTAGCGCGCTGATGCAAAGGTCTGTGGACGTTACTTGGATATCATTTGCTCACCTCACGGAAACGTACGTTGAGGGAAATTTACATTTAGACGTATACAGATACGGTTCAAATTAGGTTGCATCGCTAAACAAGAAGCGAATGAACCTCTGCTAAGAGGAAACGGATGTTATTTTGAGTGGAATAAGAATTTCTATCCATAATCATACATCGCTCGTTCGGAATTGAGACTTGTGTTCATCCTACGATAATCGACTTTGTCGTGCGCTGATAAGGGTGGTTTTGGGTTGCAGGTGTTGTAAAGCAGGTGCGGCAGGATAGCGGCGACAGTAGATACAATTTGAATAAATTTGATAGTGATGGCCGCGCGTTGCGGAAGGGTGGAGATGGGATGATATCGGAAAGTGATACAGTCGTGATGAAATTGCCAACGACACGCGGATTATAAAGCTTTCGGTTCGAATTTGTTCTATTGTTACGTGCCGTGTACGTTTACGTTGTAGATATTTGTTATGCCGTAACGTTAGAGTATACGAATGAGTGTGGGTTCGTAATCATTGCCATTGTTCTAACAAAATATTAAACATAGAGCTCAATAACGTATGTTGCTAAATAAATATACTTACGTTATGTCTGATAGAAAATAAAGGAGCTCGGAACAAACTACACTTAGTTTATAGGTCTATAATTTTTATTAGATATATTATTTATGAAATATACTAATAGTAATTAGTGTGCTTTCTTAATTTATACCTAACATTATCATTTTCTACAAATAAAAGCAATGTAGAAATTGTTGAAAATTGTTTTTATATTATTTTATATTTATTTACTTTTGTTTTGCGAGGTAGGAATGGATATCCTAATAGACCTGAAAAAGGTGCTATGCTATGATAGCAAGGTTCCTAAAATGACAGTTAATCATATTGTCATGATGCTAGTGTGACGGTATCGCTGATGACAGAGAGTATATTAGGTCGCCTTTTGTACAATGTACCTAATGTTTTGATGTTAGAACAAATAATTTAACATCAAGCCTGTATCCCCGAAGAGGTAGGCAGAGGAGTGTAGTACACTCCCACGTTTCACCAGTTATGTTTACGTTCCAGTAGGGAATTTGGTGTATTAACATACACCGGGCACGTTTTCAGACTCTGAGCCACAACTAGAAAAAACCAGTAGCGCCCAACCCGGGATTTGAACCCAGGACCTCCCGATCGGTAGTCACGCTTGCAAATAACACGACCAACCAGGCCGTCATTGACCAACGAGGCAGTAGAATAAGTAATAAAAATAAAATAATTGATAAATTACTCGGTCAATCCGGTTTGATGCTGTTTGATAACTGGTAACCTTGACAGAGGTCATCAGCGCGGTTCAAAAACTCTAGACTAACAGGTTTATCAATAATATTTGTTCCTACGTATGGTATATCGTATAGGACTAGTATGGTAAACTACAAGTACTCCAAAATCCTATTCACTATGCAAGATATAGGTACATAGATGCCTTATTTGCTGGAGAGACCCGTGCTTAGCT
>DWDU01002580.1:0-12577 GCA_018245575.1 Jemadia suekentonmiller
TCATATAATCAAACGTCTGAATTTGGCGACGATGCTTAACGACATAGGTGTATAGAGCGTGTATTATAGGACACTTACCATATTTTAATTAAAATCTCCTAAATGTGACATCACGCCTGCAATCCCCGAAGAAGTAGGCAGAGGAATGTAGAACACTCACGTTTCACCAGTTACGTTTACGTTCCACTATGGAATAAGTGGTGAGCCTATTGCCATACACCGATATCCAAACCATCCATCCATAGCCATATCCAAACTCCGAACCCGACCCGGGAATTAAACCCAGGACCTCCCGGTCGGCAGTCGCACTTGCAACCAACACGACCTACGAAGCAGGCAGAACTCCTAATTGTATTGCATTGTATCATTGTATCGCGTCCAGTGCTGACGTCAGGCGGCAACGCAGCGGCGCTGACGGCGGTGAACGCGAGCATGATCCCGCAGCTGTGCGGCGCCGGCTTCGTGCCCAGCGCCGACGCGGCCGAGGCCTTCCAGCCGCAGCCGCCCGACAAGATACAGATGCTGGCAGGTGTGCTACTTCTTTTAACTCTTCTATTCCGTATAACATCAATGTCTGCAGCGAGCTCTCAAGAGTTATAAGCGGTATCGTCAAACGTACAGATTCTTTTGGGTTGGTTATAGAATTAAATCTATATGCATCTTAATATTATTTACACCCTATGTATATATACATATGTGCACCCTGACATGTAGCAGATGAGGCTCTAGCAACCACGCAGCCTACCTAGGCTGCCTAGGCTGAGTTGTACCGCGTACTGTGCCTGTGTTGGCAAGGGTAAATGTTCATACGGCCAGCAGCATAGGTGATGCGAGGAGCCGGTCTCTGCGATTTCCAAACCGCATGGTCTGTGTGGGGATTATAAAAAAAAAACCCCTCTGTTAACAGAGGCCTTTTTCTGTACTGAGACAGGCCGATGATCTGATGGTGATGAGTTTTTGTGATGAGTGAGACGATTATAATATCTCTAGGGATCCAAAACCCAGGGGTATATATAAGGTCTGTTATTTAATCAGAATCGATCGAAATACTTACATTTTTATAATATCATCTGTGTTTCACGTTTACGTCTCACCTTTTCCATAGTGGGACGTGAAAGTGACTGATTAAACGTGGAAGTGTACTCATCTGTCTATCTCTTCGGGGATTACCGGCGTGATGTTACGTTATCTGTGTTTTTCGATAGGTACAACCTGGGTCCCTTTAAACTTAATATATATAAATAGGGATTTAGTAGGCATACATGTTACATCATAAGCCACATCATTGCAATTTCATCACGCAAGACTTTGGCTAAATGCTAGTTTTTACTGGTTCCCAGGTATATACTTAGCGTGTATGGCTGGCGCAGCACTGACAGTAGCTGTTGGCGTGGATTCAATGAAAAGGTATATAAATATGTAATAATTTTTGTCACTTCAATACTGTGTTTAGTAAGTACTATAATAAACAGTTTGGTGAACGTGATTCTACTACTTTGATGTTGAGCATTTATGTGATTTGTTTCTTGTTTTCCCTCAAAACTTGCAATTTTGCGAACAACATATTACATTACATTAACATCACGTCTGTAATCTCCGAAGAGGTAGGCACAGTAATGTAATACAACCCACGTTTCACCAGTTGCCTTTACCTCCCACTGTGGATTAAGAGGTGAGACTTGCAATACACCGGGCGCACATCCAGACTCCGGGCCAGTGCTGCAAATTTTAACGAAAATTTCTAAGTTAGAATTATGTTTCTTAATAAATAAAAACTACGGGAAATGTCCAAAGTAAATTGTAGTTCAGAGGTTAGAGAGACAAGGAGGGCACGACAAATAAAAAATTCCAGCGAATGTTACAGGTATGATTCAGGCCGATCAGGTTCAGGCACAGGTCTGTCTGGCATGGCGCTGCTGGCGGTCACGCTGAAGCTGCTCGTGGAACCGAAGCAGATGATGCTGGTCACGGTCAACATCTTCATCGGGCTCGAACAGGCGTTCTTTGGAGCCGATTTTACTGCTGTAAGTGACTGTTCGCTCAGGTGAACAATTTACAAATGTCGGATTTCTTATAGAAAGCCATTTGGTTATGTACGAATGATCTATATGTATGAATTTTAACTGGTTCTGGAGTTCACTAACACTGTATCTCAGTTCAGAACTATTGATACTAGTCATTAATGTACTTATTTCGGTCGCTAGGACCTGCGTAGGGCAGGTAAAGTGCCAAATTTTCTCCTTACAGCCTCAATTAATAATAGAATAGAATGAAGCTAAATAATTTCGTGGTACGCCTGCAATCCCCGAAGAGCTAGGCAGGGAGTGTAGTATACTCTCACGTTTCACCAGTTACGTTTACGTCCCACTATGGAATAAGTCGTGAGCCTATTCCCATCCACCGGGCTCATATCCAGACTCCGAGCCACCACTAGAGAATCTAAATTACAAAAATACAATACCACCCGACCAGGGATTCGAAACCAGGACTAGCGAGGCAGTCAAATTGTGGGGCGTTTTCGTACTTCTTAGCAGCCTTAATTGTCTTCCCGCAGGCGTTCGTGTCGTGCGCCGTGGGCGCCGGCGCCGTGGGCCTCGTGCTCACGGCCTTCGGGCTGGCCGACGCCGCGGGCTGCGCGGCGGGCGGCCACGTGGCGCGGGTACCCACTCGTGTCGTATGCTCAGTATAGTTAATGCAATAGATACGATGGCAGGGGACGTTGATTAAGTGTATTTTCAAAAATGTACGTAATTATGTGCGCCTTGTTATGTTTAACAGTACTGCAAACACTGAGGAAAATCTAAGGATTTTTTTTAATAAACGCTACGTACCTACCCTATATACGACTTAAATTGTGACGAAAACATTTAATATGGTAATTGTTCCAGATCACGGGCCGCGTTCCTCTGATTTGCGCGGCGGCTGTCGTGCACTTGGGACTGTTCATCACGATATTGACGTGGAGGCCTCAGCCTGATATGACCTATGTGCTGTACGTCGTGGCCGTGCTGTGGGGCTTGTGCGACTCCGTGTGGCTTGTACAGATCAATGGTGAATTTTTACACGCTGCATAGTAATGTATTGTAACTTACCCTTTCTTGATATAAGACTAGGCCGAAAGGAAAGCTGCTTTGTCTAGATCTGAGAAGTGCGTAAGTTCACAAATACATATGTAGTACTTCAATGGGGTCTGAAGGAGTGCTTTTTCTTTCTAGCTTACTACGGCATAGCTTTCCCGGGCAGGGAGGAGGCGGCGTACTCGAACTTCAGGCTGTGGGAGTCTGTGGGCTTCATAATAGCTTACGTGATATCGCCGTACCTGCGGACCAGCGAGAAGACGTATCTCCTGCTGGCAACCATGTCCGTTGGAGTCGTGCTGTACCTCACAGTGGAGTACAGGGAGCGGGAGAGCAGAGCCAGCGAGGAACCAGCGGAGCCAAAGAAGAAAGATTTGTATATCACCGGCTTGGATAACATTGGTTTTCAAACCGCTGAGTGAATTTAATAAACGTCATTTAAGCCTGCTGCGTTATATATGATACAATTGACAGTAAAGTTAAATTAATATTATTATTACTTAAGAGTATTTTCTGGAATGGTTCAGACGCATAAAATCTCTGTTGCACAATTATTTGTACATTTTACGTGGTAGGTGCCTCTGTTGTGTGAATTTTGTAATTTGTTAATTTGTTTATTTTTTTGTTTTTTTTTTTAAGTTTTTGTTAGTTTGTATGCTTTAAGGGTTAAGTTCTTTATTTGAAAATGTGTATTTAATTACCTGTGGAGCCTGGGAGTGTATTAAACTTTTCTGACTACCACTTCCGAGTTTACAGACGTGATGTTATCCTTTATTTGAAATTAATTAGGTACTGGTGAAACGTGGAAGTGTACAGCTGTCTCTCCTCATCTGTCTACCGCTTCGGAGATAATAGACGTGATGTAACTTTTTTGTTACGATTGTGTAATTAATCAATATGAATATAATAATGTACGACGCGTAGGCGCCAGCGCCTGCGAGTAGTTATTATTGGATTGCCTCTATTGTTCTCTAAGGCGTCTGAAGTCTGCCAATCCGCACTTGGTCAGCGTGGCAGACTGTGGCCTTAACCCTCTCAGTCTGATATGAGACCAGTTTTCCAACAGTGGAACGATAAAAGGGTCTGACAAAAATGAATTTGCTCTTTACTTGTTTATTCTGTTTATGTATCCCAAATATATATAAAAAAAATACTTTGGTATGTTTATAAAATTGGCGTTTATATATTGCCAAGTGTATCTGCAAAAGGTTAATGTACACTAAGTTATGATAAAAAAAAACTGAAAAACTTAAGAGCATTTAAATAAAAATAAACGCTAAATCTTTGTTAGAATATCTATACAAAATATACATATAGGTAGTTTTGCCTTAGAATGTTCTTTAACTTTTATTTATTTATTTAATCTTTATAGTTTACCTATAACTAGGTTACAAAGGGCGGACTTAATGCCTGGTGGCATTCTCTACCAGTCAACCCAGGGTGATGCTGAGAACAAGTGGTACGCACAACAAAGCCGTCAGCAATATAATTATTATGTGATGTAATATAAACCTTTTTTTATGTGAAGGCGGTAACAAAGGAGCAGACAGCACAAAGTGGCCGCTGCCGCGCAGGGACTCCTGCTGCCGCCCTCGAATAGGACTGTTGGAATATGACTTTTATGTCAGATAGTTAAAATCCCAATCGTCTCCTTAATGTGTGCATAAAAAGGTCTTAATACTTATAAATTCTACATTTTATACCTATATAGTTGTGCAAATGTCAAAGTTATTTACAATAACTCCATATTTTTTTATATTTACAAAATTGTATACTAATATGTAAATAAGTATCCACTTAAATATTAAATGAATTATAAACATCATTAATAACTTCAGTTAAAATTATGATTATTTAGAAAAATAATATTTAATATATAGTACGGTATGCCGGTCCTGAGGACGGAAAGGAGGACGTATAGACTTAAGTACTATTTAAAATTTTCGGAAACAATTTTTTTCTGATTGCTCCTTAGTTTTCAACGTATGTACGTCGTTGGTAGTTTTTTAATAGACATGGTTACATATATTTGGATGTCGTTGACAATAAATTTTGCATTAAAACAAAACAGTAGGTACAGTAAATATATGTGCGGTATTCTAAGAAGGTATTCAGTAAGTGCGGCCTCTGTGCTTACTTGTACTCGGCAAGTACGCCCTGTGTATTCGGTTAGTGAAACTTTTAACTACAGTGAGGCAGAAATGGACGCGTGTTCAAGATTACTGCATTCATCATCTCGTGCAGTGATAGGTACCGCTTACTGTGCCCCGCGCTAGTGTTGCCTACGCCAAATAACAAAAACTAATATTTGAGGTTGGATCAAGACAATTCAGTTCAAAAATATATCACTACTTATAAACAGTAGGACCGGACAACCTATCCAGGACAGTTCAGGACACTATGAAAACCAGGTAATGTCCGAAGAAAACAAGCCGGTTGGCGGCACTACACTAACCGTATGTTATGCCTAAGCATGACGTATGTGTTCTGAATAAAGTCTTAACCGTTTCATATGTATATGCATTTTCATTTTGTTATTGTATAATTATTATTTTGTATAATTGATTGCTATTGTATAACTGTTATTGTGTTATTATTATTTTGTTATTGCATAATTCATTATTATTGTATAATAATTATTATATTATTATCTACCCAGTTCCCTGACGAGGTAGGCAAAGAGTGCACGGTGCTAAATACGATGGTCATCATAGATGTGACGTGCTCAAACTATTTTCATCAGATGAAGAATGCTTCATCCACGCACACCGGTTCCGGGGAGTTTTGACTTATGGATCACCAAGGCTCTAACCAAGTATCTGACCAATTGATCCATAAATATTGGTGATAGTTATTTATTGGTAATCGATTTGCATTGTAATTGTTGTAATAAATGCTAGAACCGCTAGTCCACAGCCTGCACCGTATCGTAGGTGTTTAGGTTGTAATAACATGTTTCCATTGCACAACGTCTGAAAACTATATGTCAGCAGTGAGTTGCATTTGATCGTTGCGGTATTTCCGCTTCATGGATTATTTAATTGGTGGGGGAAGGTAACGGCGCCAAAGTAAAACTTGTTCTAACTGAAACAAGTTGTAATTTTCAAGGGTTTGGCTTTATGGATTGTTTCGAATCAAACAGCGCCAATAATGTTTTGGCTTTTAAACGACGTCAATGGTTAGATACAATATTGTTACATAACATAATAATTTTGTAAGTTTTACTTATCTAAAAGTATGACTATCTGATGTTCAGTAATTATTGCAACTCATGGATTTTTCTAAAGAATATAATATTATTATGTATAAAATAATAATTTAACAGTAAAGGTGACTAATCCAAAAACTGATTGAAATAGTACACTACCGTGTTTCAAGATTCGCTACTAGAAAAACTAAGTCAGAAACAGCCAGTAATATCCGAATCGGGAACCTAGGACCTCTCGATCAGCAGTAGAATTGGTAACACGCGATCAACGAGACACTCTAATATATAATTCATAATATGTTGGTACAACGTTTCGTACTATTGGACATGTATTGTACATTGATTGTACATTATTATGGAGACATTCGAGCGCGCGTTTTGGAAAGGTGTGCAGTGGAAACGTGCTTCACTGAACAACAGTGGCCTGCGGTCCAGTGGGTAGGTGTATTTAGTTAGGGCTCTATTATATCCTTGGTCGGTCACTTACGCACCGCGCGTGTTGAAACACGTTAAAATTCTTCTATAATTTATTATAATACAAACTTTTCATAATTTACAATACACAAAAATGTTGTTTGTAGTTTTAAAATAAAGTTTAAAAGTTTAGAATTAATTGCATAATACGTAATAAATAATATTTTATTTGGGCAATAGTGATTGTTTTGTTTAAAACAAGTGCAGTATAAGGAAGCTTTAGGTAAGTTTGTTTCAGTATTATCTTAGTACCTATTTTACGTTGTACTTCTTTCACTGTCTTTGTTTAATTGTTAAATAAAATTAATATTGATAATGTCAGTTTTTAATTTATTAAACCGTGTCGACATTGTTTATTTTTCAAAAGTATTCCTTAATATACCTCAAACAAGCTAAGTCAAAAATAGTTTAAGCTTACTTTATATTAATAAAATGTAAGCTTGATTTAATTTAAGTTGAGAATTGTATATATAAATATAAGATAAATCCAAGTACACCTTTTATAGTTTTACTAATTGCAGAACTATCAACAAAACTGGTTGTACGTGTGAAAAGTATTAAAGATAATATACATAAAATTTTATATATATCTTATATGCATATTAGTGCTATGTTTTTACATATGTACGGTATAACGTTTTATATTGTCATAAATTGAGTTCCGTTCACAAGATGTTGGACGGAGTTCATAGGAAAGGGAAATTATTATTGGAATTGGAGACTTTTACACACTGTAAGCCTCTTCTACTTTTCTTTTTTTGTAGTGTAATATACGTATTCTCTTTTTTATATGGTGTAAATATAGATGTACAGATATTACGAAAACACATAAAATGAAAATAAATAATTTATTCATTATTCATTAAATTTCATTTCTCTGTCAATAAACGTTGTTGGCCTTGATATTAAGGGACACTAATATTTGTTGTTCTAATTGTTTATAACAAGTTAAATTTTACTGACGATTATTTTAGTACGTTTAGTCGTCGATAAAATATCTTTGATAGATCTTTTAGAGTATACCTAGAGCAGATTTTTATCTGTATCCGTATCAGTATCCGTAATATGGTATAAAAATATTTGAATGTAACATTCCAAAAGTGATGTCCTCGTGTTGCTCAAACTCGATTGTAAACGTTTTAAAATATTTATCTAAAATGCAAAAAAGAAATTTAAAATATTTTCATAAAAAACGTTCTAAAATCCAGGTTTGTTGCTTGTTCAGATGTTAATTCTTAGTGAATGTTGGTTTATTTAAAAATGAAATCCAAATCATTCTTCTCGCTTATGGATCTGATGTTAATACAAATTTATGACTCTTGCGATATTCTAATGCATTAACTCTGTAAAAAAACCTCAGTTTTTTTAAGTTACATCTGATGTTTTGTGATCGTAAAATATAAATGGTTACATGTATTTCTAAATTACCGAACTGTTAGTATTATTATCTTAGCTGTGCGAAGAAAGACGCTATGTTTTAGGCGTTATGCGTTTTTATAATTAATAATTCGTAATATAAAAACATAAACAATCGGACACTTATTAAAACTAAAATGCAAAACTTTAGAGTGCAAAAGCAAAGGGTTATGTCTTCTTTCCATGAATACGAAGCATGGCGCATCCCAGTTGTCAGAATGTGCGTTAAATAACAATATTCTCAGTGGCTAGAAACCACTATGTGATACCAAAATGCAAGCTTTAACATAATTATGTAATTCTGTGTGTGTTCATTCTGTAGACTTTTTGTTTTACGACTATTAAGTATATGTATGAAAAAGCCAAATTATTGACAATAAGGGTCGGTTCCGAATGGCAATAAGCTTTATATGAACTCATTGTATAATCCGATAAATTAGTATGGTACACTCGCACGTCTGACCAGTTAAATACTTAGCTTATTGCCATGCACCGGGAACGAATCCAGACTCCGAGCCCCTACTGCAAAGTTCAAGTAGAAAATCTAATTTAGAAAAATCCAATAGTACACGACGCAGTATTTGAATCAAAATCTCTCAATCGGCAGTCGCGCTTGGAATCACTCGACGAACGAGGCAGTCAAATAGAAGGGAGTAAATATATATTAAGTATTACATGCATATTAAAGATTCCTTAAGCCGTTCCGTACGTCAATACTATTAAAAAATATACTTAGATTTACCATTTTCTCACACAGTTTAAGTCGAGTACATGTTTGAATTGACTGATTAACCGCTTCATAATGGTCAGCAGTTGCAGATCAGGGTCAATACGTAACCCACTAATTAGACGAATATGTGTTAATTTATACAAAATCCTCAGAATTAACACAATGTGTGAGAATGGCAATGACTGTATTTGTGTTTGTACGTTATGATAAATGTATCGTGCATGAATTGTACGTGATCTTAGCTTGATGCGTTACGGTAATTAGCTTACCTGTATATATTTTAAGATTGTCTAATAACTTTTGAAAATCGTCGTATCAAATATCAAAGTGTCAAGTTGAGTGAATGGCCTACAATAAACAGCTTTCATTATTAAAATCCTTTGTTTTTTATCGAGATAAATTTTGCTTGAGTCGTTATTATTGAAAACCGTCGTAGCGCATTATAGAATTAACACAGTTGAGTGAATGACCTAAAAAAGAAAACTTTCATTAAGGAATTCTTTTGTTATTATTTAGAGAAACTTGGACAGCGCATTGGTAGCTAACCAAAAGCTTCAACAATCCAACGTGAAAACCAATCTGACGTGATAATGCTGTTGCATATATAAAAACATATATTTGTGGACCAATGCGGAAGTTTAGAAGCCGCACGACAAGTTATAGTTCAGTTGTACGAACATGTAAATATATCTGTTACAAAGGCGTCACAGAACCAACCGGAATTATTAAAGTAATTATTTATATCAGAAGTAGGTATTATTCATCGTATGAGTTTTTCTGAATGAGACAAAACCTGATCGGAAGGGAAAAATAGTAATAAAAAATTCATCATGGAATATATACATATGTACATACATAGGTACAATCGCAGAACAAATAGGTACTTGTGATCATCACGCGTCTATTTAATTGTCATGTTTAGGTATAGAACCCACGACCCCTGGCTCAACATTTAGGTTCGCTAACTGTTATAACCAACAAATACTTTAGTATGTACTGCCTTGTTGCTTTCGAGTTTTTCTAACTTAAATTTTTTATTGGCAGCTTACATTTGTGGCCGGTGTTGTGCAGTAGGCTCATCACCTCTTAGATGAGGAGATGTAAAACGTACTTGGTGAAACGTGTGAGTGTATCATACTCCTCTGCCTACTTCTTCAGGGAAATACAGGCGTGATCTTAAGTATTACGGCTGTTAAAAACTGATTATTATTCTTGATAGAATATATTATAATATGTCCATACAACATAACACAATGTACATGTACTTATAGAATATTAACAGTAGTAATCGTGTTTAATATTATAGCTGTGATAGCTCAGTGGTTTAGAAGTCAGGGGTGTTACAATACCAGTGGGTGAGCCTTAAGTTCAAAACGTGGCTCGCACTTACATCTTTTTAAAATAAGCTTACCTTTATTCTAGCTGTTCAGTATGAAATCTCAGTTCTCTCAGACATCGTAAGGTATCCCATAATAATGTATCTCTAAGGTGTGAGAAGTTAGTTTGACACACACGAATGGCCAGCAAGGCTCATTCCGAGTATAGACCTGTGTCAACTGTCGTCGATGTGATTATGATGATGCCAATATTCACATTTACTACGTAACAGTATATTTTAAGTGACTTCACATCAAGATATAAATATTTAGGTATCACTTTACTTAATTAAAACTACTGACAATTGGTGACGAGGGCTGTTTTTTGTATCCACACAATTAAGGTATGCTATAAAAGAACCAAGTAATAATACTTATGTAAATAACCTGTAACAGGACTTTATTTCCATGTTAATTTATTAAAGTAGGTACATATATAACCATGATGGATAAACTGGATAAATTATTTTTCTATGCCTTGTTTACTGTTGGATATTTAAACTTATACTTTTTTACTATTTACGAACAACATGTTGTTATTTTAGCCAATCGTGGACATTGATAGTATTTATTTATATTATGTACTATTCAATGATACTGACACAGACATTTCACCGCCATCTTTGATTTAACTAACTAGGACTTGTCTAGTAGATCTGTCCCATTTAGACTCTCAGAGTTTATATTCTTGGCCAGCTTGGTAGACTATAGCTCTAACACTCTCGGTAATTTCCTTTATTGATAATAGATCGCGCACGTCTTTTATCAAATACTGCAATCGATATGTGCCAGTGACCAACGACATTGCAAAGGAGACATACGATGTCATAAGCTTGTAACAATCGGTACAATCAGATTTGTTCGCACGAGCTTACCATACCTTGACGCACGTTTCTGTTCAAGGTTGAATCAATAAAGTTATAAATCTAATTGTTTTAAATTGATTTGTCTTATAGAACTGCCTCGTTGGTCGTGTTGGTTGCAAGCGCGATTGTCGAGAAGGATTTTTCATTGTAAATTGGTGTGGTATAAGAACGAATGAAAGAAGAATACCCGTGGTATATAGACGAATCTTTCGACGTTGGTATTTTTTTAAACCACATTATTTTATAATAGACTAACAGTGCAATTGTGTCTAAAATATTGAGTATGAGCATTTTTCATTGATGTTGTCCAGTTTTGTTTCAAATAAACTCACTTGCATCATCATAAGCCTCTTTCGTCCACTAGATCTTCCCTATAGAACGCCATCGCTTGCTGTCTCCGGCTTGCCGTCTTGCCTACAAAGCCTGACATGTTTAAAACAGGTTGCTTTATCATAAATTGTAGAGTACATACCATAGAAAATACAACAGATTTTAAAATTTGGTATGATTTCCTGTTTTTGTATTGATAATGATTTTTTACACGCATTTTAAAGGTGTACAAATCGAACAAAGGTGAGTTAATTATTATTCAGCAATTCACTTAGTTAATTTAAAAGGGCTCTACGGCCTTGAAGGCTCTACAGGAAAAGGCAGCAATTTGACTTTAAAACGATACTATAATGTGACCAATCTGATATGCCTGTTGATAATATTCGGATTTAAGAAATGGGACATATGAAAGATTAAGTGATAAGTTTTAAGGTAGTAATCTGTAACATTTCATTGTGTACATTTCAATGAGTAGCGAAGGGTATCAATTTTTGCCCCTTCTAACTTTGTACCAGTTGCTGCCCCTGACAACTAATCAAGGGTAGAAGTCTTTGTACCATTTGATATGGAACTTTAATATGATTTTTAATTTACATTTATAATTTGTACAATTTATATATATATATATATGAGATACAAACAAAATTGAAAATTACATATATGACAATATATGACTAGAGCAAAAGAGACGACCACGATCCGCGTTAACAACGTAATGTAACATCAGGCTAGTATTGCTACGAAGGGGTAAGCAGACAAGCATAATACACTTATGTATTTTCCATCGGAATTCAAATATCTCTTATACAATAAATCTGCGCAATTATTTTTATAATATGCGTATTTAAAGTTTAACTTCATCATCAGACTATTGCAGTCTACTGTTTAACATAGGCTTCCTCTGACGGGTTTTGCCCATAATCCCCACGTTGGATTTCCGAGTTAGGGATTGCAGAATACAACTTCTAGCACCATAAAACTTTTACTTTGACCGATTAAATTGTTCAATGTAATATATTAAAGGTAGAGTCAACTGCATTTGCTTAGTTGCTTGAAATGAATTACATACCGCACAAATACAATGTTGCGAAACTGCGACA
>DWDU01002581.1:0-12577 GCA_018245575.1 Jemadia suekentonmiller
GTGGGACGTAACCGTAACTGGTGAAACGTGGGAATGTTCTACATTCCTCTGCCTACCTCTTCGGGGATTATAGGCGTGAAGTTACGTTGAAGTTACGTTAATATATATTTTTATTAAAAAAATAGTATTTTTTGTATACGTAAACACTAACTATTTTTCATCACACACGAGTAGCACGTTATGTACCGAGTTAAAAAAAAAAAAAAAAAAAAATCGTTATCCTCATTCATTAAGTTCATGATAAAAGCCTTTATAATCTTAACTATTTTAAGTTGTGATACGATGGTACCACGTGAAATTGCTCAACACCATTACCTGTACAGGTAATTAGCGTGAAAGTTGCCGAATAACTTAACTCGTCATTTCACGAACGCACGTATCCGTCTTATAAACTTTCTGTTGACTCTGTAAGGTACTTTGGAAATCTTTAACGGGGACTCGAATAGCTTGTAAAGCTTAGATCATTATTAACTTAACAAGTTAAACTATCCAAGATTGTTACTTACAGTATCACAAACACTCTAAACTTGTCTAATTTTGAAATTTGGCGCGTGGTTTACCTCATAATGTTAGTACGAACATTAACAAGTTAATATAAACTTTCAGTTGTTTGTAACATCTAATTGAAAACCGCTCGAGATACTCGGAAAGATATTTGGGAATGTGTATAGTTATTTTTCATCACGCTTTATATCTTGCTTGTAGGTTACAGATACAATGCAAGAAATGTAACAGCATACTCAAAGCTATTATAAAAATAAGTTGGTACGAAGAGAAATCGATTAATAATAAGCGTTGGACGTTTAATATTTTAAGTACATAAATACAATACGACCGCTATTCAAACTTTTTCAAGTTGAAATCACTTCCACACTTTAATAGTCAATCATGACTTGGAATAAAGTCCTTTTCAGAATTTAATTGAAGTTGAAATAGAAGCCGCAATCAGTAAAATCCTGAACACATTTAGCGCCAATAAAATTAATACCAAGCAGTAGATTGAGAAATATAGGAAATAAAGTTACGATATAAAAGGGAAGCAGAACACCGAGCCTACACAAATGGTCAAATTATGAGGTAGGTTATTAATAGTTTTAAAGACACTTTCGGAAAAACAAATCACCAATCAAGAACAAACAACCAAGCCCTGGAGAAACAGGAACAAATTAATCGATTGATTTAATACAGGAAAAAGACTACAAATGTAATGGAAAATATATAGATAGTTTACATTATCTTCAAATAGTGCTTAAATTGTATCTCAGGTTACGCGTCGCTGCGTCGCTCTCCCCATAAACTTGACTCCATCAAGCTCCCGTGCAGATGATTCTAAATTTAATGGTGTCATAAAAATGGTAATAAAGTCATATTACGGACTGACCAAAAGGAATCGATCGCTGTTCAAATAGCAACAATATCGAAGTTGGTCCCTCGTCACCGCGTGACAGAAATTGACTTGGCGAAGTTTGATAGCGTCCGGATATTGAAATTGAACAATAATGTATCGGAGTTGCGCACGACGATATCCGAAGCGAGGGGTTATAAGAAGACATTCCGGATAGCTGCGGGATATACTATCTATAGAATGAATGTTTCATACCCTGAGGCATCGAACTCACAGCACAAAATGTCAATAATCATTTTTGCATTTACTGTCAGAGGTACGGAACTGTAAATTTTCACTATGACGCAAATAAAACGAAATTCTTATAATTAAACATGAGCTCTTATTGAATTGTGTCAACTATATTGTTTTCCATTATTAGCGATGCATTACATCGCTAACAATGGAACATGCGCAGACTTTAAGTACTTAATGTCTAAACTGTACGAAATTTCGCTTACATACCGATGTGTTATCAGTATAGTTCTAGATAGGAAACTCTATAACACTTTTTAAAGTACATTCTGGAGAAAATTCTAAAACGTGTACAAAACTTGCAGACTGTTCGAGCATTAAATACGCTAGTCGATGTAACAAGCTTAGTGCACCCGTTCTTTAGAAAGTACGTGTCGACAAAATATACTTATAATAGGTAAAAACTTCGACTAATTCTTAAAATTTAAAGGAACTTTAGTCATTACTATAAGCTGAATGAAATTTGTGAAGTTTCATCTGCTCTACATTTGTACAATATAATAAAAGAGACGTGTGAATAAATTTTGAATAATCCTTTAGGTGTTTTTATGATTCTTTGTTACATAACACTTTTACAAAAACCTTTGATGTAAAAAGATGTACCCACATATAATATATTTTCTGTATAACTCACGACTGAAGTACATGGGGTTCTATTGCAACAGTTTGAGCTGTTTCAAATGATATATTCAATATCAATACAAATCATTTACTTAAGTACAAATTCGCAAATCAATACCATAACAATTGATATGTGTAGCTGAACCAGCTAAGATTGAGATAGCTGTATTGAATATCAACGAATTACCGCCGAATTGTTTCACGGAACATGGGAATTACATACGAAACGTCGTAACTTACATATGTTTTTTGAGGTGTCCCGACTAGTTTCGGTTTTATGCGGGAGACTTCTTCTAAACTCCCGACCATTGCAGCGAGGGCTCGTTGTATATAATACAAAACATTTAACACTGCAACAAAGATTGTTGTAAAAAGTTTTTTTACAACAATCCTCTTTGCACAGAATAGGTAAATTCATCTGTTTCAATATGTTCTTCACTTTATATCACTTTTGTGTGATAATGCAAGAACTTTTCCCGTTCCTCGAGGCTATTAAGCCCACCTGAATATATTGTGCGTTAATAGTTATATTGTTGGACACGGGTCTACTCAAAGAATGAAAAGGGTTGAGGCCAGCATCTACCACGTGGGCTAAGTGCGCGCTGGCAGACATCACACGCCTCACCAAACATTGTACAGAACCTGACTATGTTTTAACATGTATTTGTTTTCGTAGACGTTACTTAACATAACTTTATACTCTTACATTTTGGTACTCTATTAATCTATTAATAAGGACCTGATACAATAACATCACGCCTTTTATCCCTGAAAAGGTAGACAGAAGAGTTCACACTCCCACGTTTAACCAGTTACGTTTACTTCCGTTAAGAGAGACGTGCTAGTAAATACATTAAATGAAAAGTGTCACGTATTTTGGGTAGTAAAATATTATTCCTTTGTGAACTTGCTTTTCGTTGACTTTGTACGCAAATTCACATTTGATTCGAACGACTCCCTCAATTTTCCTCATAATTAAAATTGACAAAGGTAATTTGAACCTGGTTGACTCTGAACATTTCCGGCCACTAAATTAAATAATACTGTCAAGCTATGAGCAATATAATGTTCCTTAGTAATATTACAACTAATAACCAATGAACTATTTGATACAGAATTACCTACGTAGTTACCACTGGCTTACATCACCACCTTAGAAATGTCTAATGTGATCTTTGAGTATCTTCTCCTTACTCCCCTACCTCGGTTTTGGTATATCGTATGTTTATTTTTACTCATAATTTCTACCTAATTGTTTTCTCGTAGATATCACTTGCTAGCAATAAGTTCACCTTTTGTGTGTTTCTTCATACCTTCAAATTTGTACTGCATTGGTTTCACTATTTCACGTGTACAATAAACGAATAATTTTATAACTATTAAGCTTTATTGAGATATCTGGTAGTTAATAGTCCATTTGTAGCTTACAGTTGTCTAAAATCAGTACCACGGCTAAAATTATATTACTATGAAGAGACTCTTGTTAAAACAATCAGTCAAAAGCGTTACAGAGCATTTGTAACCAACTTACGATTAACTAAAACTAACTAACTAAAACTAACTGTAAATACCTTAACGTGTACTGACCGCCTAAGGTTTACTTTTTAGTCCTACAAGTTCTCACAAGATCCTTCCAGGATTACAAGCCAGGAAGCCTGAAAGACTGGATATACCATTTAAAATACAACCGGCTCCTTTAGTTATATAAAAAATATAGCAACTGGAATATATACCTATATTTTTGTAATAATTTCCTGTTGTAACTTAATTATAACTCTATACGAGTTCCAAGTTATAACTCTTATAATTTATAACTTTTAAAGTTACAATTTATAAGCTTTTTTATGGACTTAGAAAAAGCTACTAACTTTTTCATAGGTTTGTATAGTTTTAATAATAGCCATTAGACACAGTATTTTTGTTCTCATGAGCAAACCCAGCCTGATAGTGGGTATAAATAGATAAGTCTTCAGGGGCCACTTTACATCACTCGACATATTCACTATAATATAATAGAAATAGGTTAATGTAAACATGAACATGTTATTCCACAATTCTGGCATTATACGGTCCCGCTTCTAATTCCAGGGGGTAATCACAAAGCCTAGCAAGAAACCGCCAAGCCGCGACTTACCGCGCTGACTACATTAAATATACTCGCCCCGAGTATTTCGTAAGCATGTATTGTACACTACTACTCGTACGAAAATAAATTCTACTAGAAAATCATTCTAAGAGGCCTATTCCGGAAATTAACAAATATTCCACGACCACTTTATTCGCTGTTATTGAAATATTCGCTGATATTGAAATATTCGCTGATATTGAAATATTCGCTGCTGGGAAATCATTGAGACCTATTTTGGTAACTATGATAAAAAATTATCTCATACACTGAAGGAACCTTATTACATTACTCTTTCTATGAATCCCTATACGTGTATATAAAAAGGAACATCATTATAATTCTTTATATACCTACATGAATACAAGAAATGTTATATATTATGTTCATATCTCTTGTATAATTTGTCGACATTGTTATCAAGTCCTATATAAAAATGGGTTTGAGTATCTTAGATCGGCGAGAAGTTGAAGTGCTTAAAGTTATGAGACGAATTTGAAAGCTTAGCAACTTTTCGATGCAGCTTCTTAAATAATGCTTTTCTGTTGAATATCCCTTTGAAACTTTAAACCGTTGGTCGAGTTTCTGCTCTGCAAGTGATTTTGTTGGTTAAATTTTTTGGTGAAATAAAATTTCAAATTACACGTTAGATTTATTACCTACGTCGTGTATTTTCAAACACAATATAAATGAACATGAAAGATGGCAAAATTTGAGCATTTTCATTTAGAAGGTCCCAACTGTAAATGAATTACCGGCCGCAAAGCGACGAGCTGACTATTGAATTATTCATCGTATGTTTTGGAACTGCTGAGGGCTCCGCCTCGTCACCGCCATTCTGACATGTAAATTTGATGAAACACAAGAAACGGTTATATATACAGTTAATAGGCATAAACAAACAACATAAATAATAGTCCGAATGTATGCAAGTGCCGACACATTCCAAGATGCACCTTTACTAACGAAGTGGGTTAGATATGGCTAATGGTCACACTTCAGAAATCCCTGAAACTGGCGTGCGTGAAGAATGTACATGAAGAATAATCAGCCAGATCTGTGATAATAGAGAAATGTATCACTTGATGCTCTTTGCCTGACCCGTAAGGAAATAGACACGATGAAACCTGGAGTGCGTAAGTTTTAGCTTTATTGTTACTCAACACGTGGCGCTCAAACCCTAACCTCTACAGCAAATAACATACGCTTGATTCTGTCTCAGCGCGGCAGATCGCGGTTCGGCGCGGTTGTCTAGGCACGGCTATATGTCCTGGTCACCTTTGGGTACCCGCATGTCCAGCGTGGGGATTATGGGCATAACCTCTCAGCCGATGCCTATGTCCAAAAGTGGAGTGCAATAGGCTAATAGCCATGGTGGACTCAGCGCCACTGAATTCCCGACGCCCCACCATCACGGGTGCAACAAATACATTTAGCATTTTTAATTACAAGCTAATAATAAGTCGGTTGGGATTACGAAAGGTTTTGGATGTGACTTTTGGTAGCAACGTTATCATCTTGTAGTACCCATAATGTAAAGGTGTTAATATGACAGCTTTCGAGTTTTTGGCTATCAATAATAAGGATACCAATAATTGTGTATTTTATTAAATTATTTACTTGCTTGAATAATTTGTTTCTGTTCTAATTGGCCTTGTCGAATTTTGGACCCATACGAAATTCTTCATCATGAGCTCCCGTGTGTGTGTGCAGGTGACTATGAATGTGTGTTTTATATTTGTCATAAACACGTAATTGTCTTATTTTGTACATTGTACGTGTTGTGTGGCCACGTAGTAATGTATGCGAATAGACTGTATAAAATAACTAATAGTGTACCAAAATAAAGACAAAAATTGTTTAGATCAGCAATTCCAAATTCAAATTTTATTTCAGTATGTACGTACATTGAATACAAATTTCAATATGCATACAAGATCCCTTGATCTTTGATCATAAGAAAAGCAAACAGGGGCCCCAAAGGTCCTTATAACATTTTCCTCGATCGCTGTGCTTTGTGGCGCAAGTGCCATCCATTATTCATAAGTGGCCACAATCATAACAACGTAAACGTTTGGTAGCTGCATTCGCACGTTATGCGAACATGTACAGAAAACATTTTTTGATTGAGCACCGAATAAAATGTTACAATTTCACTAATCATTATATCAATTAGACAAAGACAGGACTGGACCGTTGGTGCAGGAACTCTGACTCTTACTTTGGGGGTCGTGGGTTCGATATCCACCCTGAATATATATTTGTGTGATTCGTACAAGTATTTGTTCTGTATTTGGGTGTTATGAAATATACGTAAAGTAACACCATGTTTGTAATCCGCGAAGAGATAGGCACAGAAGTGTGGCACACTCTCACGTTTCACTACTTACGTTTACCTCGCACTATGGAATAGGTAGTGAATCTAATAATACACATCGGACACATATCTAGACACCGAACCACTATTACAAAATCTTGGTTAGAAAAATTTTATAGTACCTACCCGATCCGGGTTTTAAACCCTGGACCTTTCGATTAGCGCTCGTGCTTGCACCCAAAACGACCAATGAGGCAGTATACCTAGAAATATAAATATGTATTTATTTGTATACATGTAGTTTATCTACCGTATGGTTGCCACAACACAAACTCTCTTGCTGCTTAGTATGTGATCAGATGGCCGTGTGTGGAACTGATATTATTATAATTACTCAAACAAATTGCGCCTCACCGTCCTGATCTACATGAATTTATTATGAGTCAACCTCTTCAGATGAGTTGTCTACCTGCCCGAAGAAATACTTATGTTCATAGGAATACCGTCCATAGTTCTCCCGTAATAACCTAAAAGCATTTTCAGTCGGCGCTCGACCTTTAATAGGATCTCACTGGTAAGTTCTAAAACGAGACGATCCTAATGCGTTACTTTCGTATATTCAGGTGACGGCTGTATAAGTATATATGTAAGTATATTTCTTTCAGTCGCCTGGTTACCATAGAACATGTTCTACTTTGTTTTAGATCAAACGAACTTGTTGGGAAACGCCCCAATAATAATTTATTAATACCCATTACACGTTGCCGTTTTGAAGGATATGAAAACACACAATAATTATATTCAACATATATTTACGTTTGCCTCTAACAAAATCGCAAATATTGTCTCCATATAAAATATGAACCATGTGTCATAATTGGCTGATGTTGTCTCCACGTGAATATTGATCGGTATCAATAAATAATGTGTCTGTTTGCTATGTAAATATATACCTAATATTTGTTCTGTAGTACCTATACGATATAAATTAAATGATGATTCCTAACTGGGATTAGCGAATGCTAAATTGACAGTCGATACATACACATTATATTATTTTAGAGACATAGAAAAAACATTGGAGCTAATCGCACAAAATTTTTGCTGGAAATTGAAAAATCCCAGAAATGTTCTGGATGGAAATCAAACCTGTGGTCTCAACACTCAAACAACCAAGAACAATAAGTCATTTAATGAATCAATGAACAAAGTTACAAGTACAACCCTTAACTCATCTTTCTGTCTGTTGGGCAACAATACTTCACAATGTGAGACTTCAAGTTCTAATACTTGACAGGAATTTAAAACTCGTAATTCTCGACGAGATAGAAGGAGGAGTGTAGTACACTTCCACGTTTCACCGCTATCTTTTACATTCCATCATAGTGCTGAATAAGAAATTTCAAGTTAGAGAAATGAAACAGCGCCAGACCCGGGAGTCGAACCCAGGACCGCTCGATCAATAGTCGCGCTTGCAGCCTCTCGACGAACGAGACAGTAAGGCAAGCAACTTAAACTCTATTTAGGTGAAGCCATTGGTGTAGGTAGTAACTAAAATAACTAATACCAACACTTCTATTACGACAAAGATATCTATGTATGTAGATATGTTATCTGTGTCCCTGTAGCTCGGTACCAAAATACGATGTACGGTGTCTCCTGCCTGTCGTAAGTGGCGACTACATGGAGGCTTCCGGGGTTGCAAGCGGCTACATTGGGCTAAACTAAAATCGCTTCTCAACTAGCAATCCCGGGAAGGACGACGGTATGTGTATATTGTCGTGAAAATCAGAAGGTATGGGAAAAAACATCAGACCTCCAGCTCCACGAAGCCACCGAGGGAATTTTATTGCGTTACAAGTTTCACATAACCTGATATATCTCTCAGGCTACCCCAGGTTCTAACCCCAGGGTTTTCGCCCCGTAAACAATAAAACGGCTCAGTATCGGTGTATCGATTGCATGTAGGTACATAAACTGTACATTGGTACTTATAAATGCAAAACATAAAATTTTTACCGATAAATTTAAATATTTATGGCGGTTAGGCAACACGGACGTCTTATCATTCACGAGTTCTTTATGGGAAATAAAAATGCCTGAACTCATAAGTTTCACCAGTTAATTGATGAAATCTAAATGAAATAAAAATACAACGACATTTCATTAGAAAATTCATTATTAATTTATAGATCTACAAAGATGCTTGTAATTGATTATAGCTAAGAAACTGCTTAATATTCCATTCCGACCGATGTTCACGACCTAAGGAACGCCTTTGTCACAAATAATTCGACAAAGACACTAATGAAGTTGAAAGAGGGAATTCTATTGAATAATTAATTTTAGTTCATTAATCTACTACTGAATTGATTGAAGTAGATACAATCCCAGTAAAAAAGCTTTTGTTTTAAAAAAAGATTTTAAAGTTAACTTCTTTGTTTCCATTTTACTATGCATATTATGGGAACAAGTTAAACATCTTTGTGCTCTTCCGGTAATAATGTTCATGAGGCTCTTCCAATAGATCATCTTTTAAGGCCTTGATTTAATACGTGTTCGAATCTTCTGGCACTGCTGTTTTAAAGATAATGTAATGGAACAATTTATTCAATTGTTACTTAATTTAATACTACGATATTTCGGTATTCAGACACTGTATCTACCTGTCACGTACTGGGAGAGACATGAAACATTCATTTGTGTACCTGTAAGGCCACAGTCTGTGAACGTTTGCTTTCCGTAGGACGTGTTAATATAATTCTGTACATGTTGAACATGATATGTGAACGTGCCCTTATTTGTCTTTGATATGTAAGATGTTAACCCAATGTATTACTTCTTATTATTTTAAACGTAGCTTTTATTAGTAGTCAATGCTCTTGTATACGTATATACGTAGATGTGAAAGATTCATTCAGAATTCATTCAGAAGTTTCAGTTGAATAACAAACCGTGTCTGACCAAATAGTCGTCTAAGACGTCTAAATAAGCCAAAATGTTCATTTCAAAATAGCATTCAGCTCAGATTCAAGTTTATAAACTTGATTAATTCAGTCATTTTCATAGGCTATTGTTTTTCGTTAACAATTCAAAATAATGACTGCCCTGCGAGTCTAGTAAGCGAAGTGTCATTTAATTTCACAATTATGATTATACAAAGTCGGAATTAATACATTTCGTTATTTCGTCGCCAAACAATGTACAAACGCGTATATATACATAAATATTGTCACTTTTATTTCTCATAGGGGTGGGTAGCGGTTAAGTACTTCCAACAGCCACGGTCTTAATAAACTTCTTCCGCTTATATTTATTAATACGCCATATCTATTAAGGTACCTTAACAAACAATAGTTTTATTTATTGGAAAGCAGAGTGCTTTCATTATTACTATTATTCCTGGCCATTCCAAATTATTATTCTGTTCTATTCCCGGGAATCCTCAGCTAATGACGTTACATCAGAGATAAAAAATAATGAGTTTCTCATGAGTTAGTTTAGTAATTACACTCGTAGGAACTAATTGGCTTTATTGTCCTTTGTTTTGTTATAAAAATAAGATACGAGTATATAAGTACACATATATTTGTATATGTATGCAATATAAAGTTCCGTCTACTCTATTATTACCTACATCCTTTTCGGCCATTGGTTAAGGAGCATGATTAGTACATACTTTTGTTGTGTTAACTGTTAGATTAACATTAATTTCAAATAAAAAATCATTTCTGCCCTTATGGCACAGCATAGAAAATAATAATAATAATATACATACGCTGTACAGAGCTCTTATTTAAAGCCAGAAACGAATTGACAAGTTCTCGGATGTTGCAAATGTCTATAGGTGATGATGACCACTTAACATGATCTGACCCGTTTTTCAGATTAAACATATACGAAAAATACTATGTATTAGTGTTGTTACAATATTTGCTTGTGTTATGGTAACCAGACGGCTGATAAACTACATATATACATATTAATATATACTTAAATAGATATTTTTATTACACCCAGACACACAATGAATACTTGCGTTCATCACACAAATATTTATTCTGAATGGGAATCGAACCCACGACCCTCAGCGCAACAGTCAGGTTCACTAACCATTGCACCAACGGGCCAGTCGTGAATGAAGGCCAATGAAGATAAGATATAGAAAACGTTAAAATGTATAAAATAATACATAGAGAAGAATTGTAATTCTGAAAATTAAATCTTCTCCATTTAATTTTTAATCGACGTATTTAGTTCTTCCCCAATCAGGATCCTTATTGCGTATTTGATAGTTAGTTTTTACCATTTCATAAATCTAATGTAACAATTCTAGGACATCCTTTTTTCCGTTTCATGGACAGTCTCTTTGGATTCAACTTTTGATCTTATGTTGCCTGAATTATATTTGCCTCTTTTTTTAGATTTACGACTCTAAAAGAGCTTTCATTGCAAACATTGGTCAAGAAAAGTATTCTTTCAGTACGTTTTTTAAATTCTAAACACTTAATAAGTTGGTATACCAGTGAAGAACTTATCACCAGATATATCTTTTTTCAAATCATAAATAAAATGTGGTTTGTGCATTTCTTAAGAAGAATGTGACTTGTTTAACTTCTTGGCAACAAAATTCTCTAGAAATTGTTACCAAAGTGATACAATATGACTAACTTCTCAAGCAGGGCTAGTTTTGTCGCATATGTAACACATAACTTTATCCTTTACTTAATACAGAACAGAATTATGAACTACTATTAATAGGCAGCTAGATCACATCTATGATAGATAGATGATAGATAGATCACATGTATGATAAGTATCATTAGTCAGTTTTAAGACCGGCAAAACTGTAGCAATTTTAATTAATTTCACCAAAAATTGATACATTTTATTGTATGTCTTAGGTGGGAGTCGAACCTACACAGAAGTGAGCATCACTAACCTTTACACCTACAGGCCAGTCTCGTATATCAAAGCAAGTGGCAGAAAGTTTAATAAAATAATAAATATTATACCTTATCTTTAATGAAATTTATAATATTCTTAACATACGAGCATTAATTAATGTTTCTGAACCCGCATTTTGATTTGATATATTATCCAGGGATACCTGGCTGGAATTATGGAAATTGCAAACAATCCTATGTAATAAAATATCCAAATGAAAATGACCGTACCCATTAAACAACCAGGCCAGTATTTTGAACGGTTTTTATTACCTTGAATGAAAGGTTAAATCTAGTCATTGAAATTTTAGCTCCTTACTGGCTTGACTGATTGAACTGAAACTTGGTGCACATCGTTCAATTCTAATGATAATATAAGTATAATATGTGCTGCGTATTATTGGAAATCTAAGATAGTCGCCGTCACAAAATTGCGAACTATATGTTTTCTACGACCTCCTCAATATGTGTATGAAATGAAGGCACTTCAGTAGAACCACGAAACAATTTCAAATCTTAGAAGAAGTCCACAACAAAATCAAAGAATTTATACAGTCAATTCATTAAAATATGAATACATAATTAACAGAAAAGACTTTGTCAACTTTGAATAGTGATTCATATATGAATACCCCATCCAAGTCAAAATCCTGTATCGAATCCAGGATCGAAGCACAATGCTTTGACTTTGACAAAAGAAACTTGTTTTTACTTATTTTCTGAAATCAATGCCCTTTACAGTGGGCAGGTGGCTTTTTAATATATATAAAGCATAAGTATTGAATCCTGTCGTTATCATTACCGGCACACAAGTGAGTCACTAACGCATCACTGTTTTGACATGCATTATGAACAAACTGAAACAACATATTATCTTTTTAAAACGTAACATCACGCCTGTAATCCCCGAAGAGGTAGGCAGAGGAGTG
>DWDU01002582.1:0-12576 GCA_018245575.1 Jemadia suekentonmiller
GTGGCAATTTTCCATCTTCTGTAAATAGCAGCTCTGGAGACAGACTAGTGCAATGGTGCCATGGGTCACCTGGATTTGTATCTTTGTGCATTTTGTCTTGTCAGGTAAGTTTTGCATATTCAGTAAATCTCATGTATTTTCTGATAAATGAGTATACCACTTGATTACTGCAATGAAAATATTAAGATAGATCTAAGTAGCACAAATCAGGTCTTTATTACCAATGCCAAGAAATACAAAATAAAGTTGATATTATTTGGATATAATTTCATTTGTTGTGGTATGTCTTCAAGGAATTTTTGCTTTAATTATATCAAAAACAATGAGACTACACGTGTTGATTGTGACCTTTCACCCTTTGTTGTCGTGGCTTTTTGTAAACCAATATAAAACAAATATAAATATGTGAAAAAAAAACCACTCTGATTGCTTAGGTATTTGAAGAAGAGAAGTATTTGAAAATAGCTTTATCATGTGGAGAAGTAATTTGGCAGAGAGGATTATGCACCAAGGGCTACAGCATTTGTCATGGAGTGAGCGGAAATGCTTATTCGTTTTTAGAACTTTATCAAGCCACAAAGGTACATGGTGAATTGTGAAACACGCTTAACAAATTTAGCCAATGAGACAGTAACTTAAAGTAGTTTATTGCTGAGAATATTCCATAGTAGTGTAAAGAAGATTTCAGGAATCATTCATTCATTTCTACCAACTGTGTAACATGCAATACTACTGAGGGCTATAAAATACTGCTACATTATCTAAGTTTACTGGGGAGCTGATATTGCGTTAAGAGCATACTTATTGTATGTCTCTTTTGTTTTTTAAAATTACTCTGTGGTTTTGTAACTGGCTATCCAATTTCTTACGCAGAAACCGATGCATTTGTATCGTGCGTCCTGCTTCATGGAATGGTGTGCGCTGGAACGTCCTGGCACGGAGCTTCATCGACCCGACCGTCCAGCCTCGTTGTTTGAAGGGGTGCTAGGCCGCATATACCTTGCCGATGAAATCGTACGACCTTTAAAAGCCAAGTTCCCAGCTTATTCTTTGTAAAAAATATCAAACTTCTAAAAAATAATCCTGTTGATCTATACTATACTCTAGCTAGTATTTTAACATAATTTTTACCTATTTCAATAGTTTCATTGCAAAAATATATTCATTATAATATTATAACAAATAACAGAAATATAGCAGTTTTAATCATTCATGTATTACATAAATAGTATACATAAGCTAGACATATAAAAATGTTACATTCAAAAGTTTACAAGATAACTACATTTTTGGTTAAATTAACACATCCATAATAAGTTACAATAACTGAAATATTTCTTATCACAAGATGTAAATAAAATGACTGATTTTCAAAAAAAAATGATAACTGAATAATGTTAACTGCAATAATGTAAACAATATACTTTTGTAAGTTTCTATAATCCCACACAGATGTACGGAGTTACAATACAAATTTGCATAATTATGTGCGCGCCCTCTCGCGACGGATTCTCACCGTTCATCTAATGGCTAAGTACGTTATCTGCGACAAACGATTTACATTATTTCATAAAGCGTATGTGGCTTTTGTTTGAATTTACACGAGAATGCTCTCTCGCATAAGTTCCGTATACGCCAGTCGGAGAAAAAAAATCGGACCTTTGAAGTTTAAGCCGTTGCATGCGCCTTCGTAATCTATCAACATCAGAGTTTACTTGCTGGCAGACTAGATACAACTCTTGGACACTCAGATAAATCTAAAAATGCAATAAACCTTTCAGCGAAATTTGGTATCTTTAATATGATTACCTATCTGAAACCACACCATTTCAAGAGCCTGCACAGACGAGGGACAGACCGCGGCATTTTCCTTTGTTCCTCAAAATAGATTAGCATTAATTTTGTGGTAAATGCCAGTCGACGTTTTTTCCATGCTTCGTGCTCTTTAAAAAAGGTCAACTTCTGCCGCCCCTTTAAAAATGTATGTTTTGTCCTACGACAATCTCATCAACGAAAAAAATTCGCTCGTACCCCAACGGTACGCCATTGCCTGAAACGTATCAGCATAACGATAAGGTAACGTATTAAATCCAGCCTTATACAACTGTTATGTATCTATATGGTTGCACAATTAGCCACGTTCAACTTGCTCTATCCCTTCATCAATCGATCGGTTAAGTCAACGGGTATTATACACGCTAGATCGTCCTATTCTATCGTCTATTGAAGACGATAGACATCAGAAGTGCCATCAGTGGTCGATATGGATCGGTCTGACTGACCATTTGTCATCAAGGCTGATTGACTAAGTAGAACGATTAGTTTTCCAAATCGCGATTGCATGTTATAAGCCCACAAACTTGATGCGTGCCGACCAGTTGACGAGCATATTGTAAAATGTAGGGCCTTCGGATTTTCCCGATCAGCATGATCATTTATAGTTAAATCGATCGACTCATCGAACAGATCTATACTAAGTAACATCACATCATAAGAGTTATTTGGCACTCGGTGCCCTCTCGCCTACTCTGCCTACCTCGTAAGGAACCTGGCGTGAAGAAATGTATGTATGTATCACATCAGTAATTCCCGAAGAGGTGGCAGAAGAGTGCAGTACATTCTTACATTTCGCCAGTTACCTTTACATCCCATCATGGAATAGCTGTTGAGCCTATTACCATGCACCAGGCTCGTAGTTTATTATAGCTCTAAACTAAATTTCACCTATCAAGCATGTTGATTGCCTTTACCATACTTGAAGTGAGATAAATATATGTTATGAGCTACCATACTAAACAGTTATAGTCAACCGTCCTTGCTAATCGTGCAGACCTGAAGGCATCAGAAATATTTTAAAAAGCGAATGAAGTACCTAATCGATTCATTAATTTAATTAAATGTAATATGTTGCTTTAGTCCAGACTCGTCCACTTTATGAACACAATGGCTACCTACCTGTTCCTACATAATTTGCTTTATGATTTCGGATACTTTTTGACTACAAGTTTTTGTAAACTTATATAATCCAACATCTATATAAAATATATTTCTATTTCATCTTTGGTCAGTAGAATTTATTAATTTATCAGTTCCATCTGTTGGTAGGACTTTTATCAGCAATTTTACATTAGTAATAACGCTAAGTTAGTTATATGGGATAATTTATGAAAATACTATTTGATATGCCTTACGTGCATGTTTATAATGTGAATTGTACAAATGTATATATTAAATTATTATGAATGTTTCAAAAATTAACTTTTAAAATGGTTGGTCTGGTCAAATAACAAACAAAAAGTAACAAATAGATTTTAGAAAATTTCATCGAAGTCAATAAATGGCTAAAGCGAAGCCGCAGGTCACAACTAGTTCAGCATATTTAGTAACAGATTTATATCCTTAACACAACACATAATATTTTAATGATAATCTATCGTAGTTCTATTTTATTACGAACAACACGGATTAGGATTTTTAGGGTAGTAATTACAAAGTCAGTTTGGTGTAAAATAAAATAAGAACATTTTCACACAAAATTAGCAATAGTAGGAATTAGCTACCACACAAAACATGAAAGAGTTGATTTAAAATACAAAATACACGAGAGTTCCGAGAGTTTGCGAAATGGCAAGGTAGAAGAAATGCTCGCTTGAAGTTCTTGTTAAGTAGGGATTCATTAAGAGTACATTAAATACATAAGATAAATAAAATATGTATTAACCAGTACTAGTCGTAATGATACGAGGGTTACCCTCCTCACGTATGTTACTCGCACATCAGTTCACCCAGTTTTTCTTACAATTAACACTCAATTTGAAACATAAACTACGCTATGAATTATTTGACAATTAACAATCTATTTTCAATTTATTTTCCATGGCGTAGAAAAATTAATTTCCAGACCTTACAAAGGTATTATTAAACTTACGAGTGATTCCATTGAAAAAGAAAGATTACATTTTTTGTTCTTTTTTATTACTTAAACTTTGGGATCTCTTTTCGTAAAAAGTGTATAAACATTTTAATATATATCAACACGATACGGTGAATTGTTTATAATACTTAAAACTTTTCTACACAGATTATAGTTGATAATAAAAATTATACGTTTCGTGGATGAAACGTCTCATGATAATATACATATGTAAGGTACATTGATTTGAATGGTTCTTGACACTTATTCTTTCTGTTCTTAATTTTTCTTCTAAAAGGTAGGTATAAATGTTAAGAAGTGATAGAACAGTCCCAGGTGCCACATTAACATCTATACATTTTAAAATATGATATAATGGAACCATTTCTACAACAGTTCGCGATTAAGTCTTTGTCTTTACATATTTAACTAAAGCATCTAACAATAATACATATTTTAATCTGTGCACGTGGACTTGTCATAAAATCTATATATTTATTTTACAATTATTATTCCTAATGAGGAAAATGTACACAAAAATTAATATCGTAATAAATGCCTTATCAATACACGTTAATGGAATTTAATTCATATAATTAACTTACAAATAATAATGAGACTGCCATTAAGGGCTCCTTCAAATTAGAGTATTTTCCTCGAGTTTTGCGATCGTATTGGAGCATTTGGAACACGAGCTTACACGCCTGTGGAATGTCGCGTTTCGATAAAATAAACGAGCCAACTCCGGCGCGTTCTATTGAACCAGCGTCTGGCGCACTGCGGGGCGAAGCGTTGTAGTCATAACGCGATGGCTGATCGTGTCAATATACTCACTTGTGCACTGAATGAGTTCATGTAGGTCTCACAAAATATTATAGTTATAATGTAATCGTAACATATTTTTTTAATGGGTGTATTTTGTTTGTTTTCTTTTTAAATACAATAATTATTACTATAGCAATGTGTTATATATAGATTACTGAAGTTGACGAATTGGGCCTAACCTCTAATGTTAGACTAAATAAGGTTTTAATAAATAAATACGAGCGAGCGTAAACTCTATACGTGCGTAGCAGCGCGCGTGCGCGCGTATGTGAAAGCACGCGTGCGGCACAAGACACGCGTTGAGGAGCGTAAAATACCGGGCTTATACATGCCGAAAATACGCTAATCTGAAAGAGCCCTAACGTAAATACTATTTGACATATAATAAAATGGTTTATTTCATTATGGGGCATATATACACTGCTAAACTTAACGATATAATTGCTACATATTAGGATTTTAATGCATATTCACACAGCCTATGTTTTGTATTGGACATTCACATTGAGTTTCAGTTACACTAGCCAAGGATTAACGAAATTTTGATAATGTACTAGTAAACAGTGGTTTTACGTCATCGGGTAAAGGAAAAAAATATTTTTAGGGCTCTTTTTAAGATTAATTTTCGGGAGTGTTGGATTTTTTGCCATCTAAACTAAAGGGGACGAATAACGAACATATGCAATGTAAAAACACAAAAGCAGGTCGTCCCGTTGCGCTCAGCGGCGGTGCGGCAGCGGGTAGAGGCGGCGCAGCGCGGCGCACAGGCGCAGCGCGAAGCGGTCGCACTGTCAGAGCAGCGCGGCGCCCGCCTCGGCGCGCGAGTGCGGCAGCGGCGGGCCGGCGCGCCAGTGGCCGTCGCGCGGCTCGTAGATCTCGGTGGAGGCCAGCGTGGTGCGCGCGCGGTAGAAGCCGCGCTCCAGCCCGCTCTCGCTGTCGCCGCCCGCCACCACGAGCGCGCCCTCGGCCGCGCCCGCCGCGCAGCCCGCGCGCGCCTCCTTCAGGCTCTCCACCTCCTCCCACGAGTCCTGCGACCGATAGCGAGCAGCGGCGATCGATATGAACTCTCGCTAACAATGTAAAATGTATAACACTAATAGATCGTTTATGTGGGTGGTACTCATACTTAATACTTTTTAGATACGAACATATTATAAAAGATTATGCCGTACTCACCTTTCATTAAAAAATAAATATCACGATGTGATACCTCTGTGCTAACGAGATCTTTAATATGATCACGTCCATAAATTCGCTCTTAAGAGTGCACGCGTGATCAATAAAGTAAATACGTCTATGTATAACATCAGTATCATAAATAAAATGTTGCACAATCACTCGTATCTTGTATCTATATCGGCAAATATCTTTTGATTAATAATCATCGTGAAATGGAAACAGGTTTTTAAGCTAAGGGTACAAAAACCCCTCGTAGCGAGCCAAGTCGTCCAAAAGCGCGACGGAAGTAATCAAACGTGGCAAGTAGTTACATCGTCGAAGTTGTATCTCTCGACGGAGCAGAGCACGGTGCGGCGCGGCGCGTTGCCGCCCACCACGTACAGGTGGTTGTCGAGCACGACGGCGGCGGCCTGGCTGCGCGCGTGGCGCATGGGCGCCAGCGCCTGCCACGCGCGCGACGCGGGGTGGTAGCACAGCAGGTCGCGCGTGTGCCGCCACGTGTGCGTGCAGCCGCCCACCACGTAGATCAGCCCTGTCGCCGCACGACATGTAACGCGTTTCAATTTCACTGTTAGCCACTTGATGAATGTGGACCGCTTGTACCGTTCGCGCGTTACTTTTAAAGTTTTAAGAAGATCAATTGAATCAAAACACAATCATATCACGCCTACAATTACTGAAGAGGTAGGCAGTGTAGTACACTCGCACGTTTCGCCAGTTACGCTTACGTCCCACTATGTCATATTACCATACATCAGGCGCATATCCAGGCTGAGCGAAAATCTAAATTTGAAAAATCCAATAGTGATCCCAGGACCTCCCGATCGGCAGTTGCACTTGCAACCAACACGACCAACGAGGCAGTTAATTGAATCACTAGGTCCATAATATGTAACTGTTACAAAAGAATGTACTAAAATCATTATTACACAAAAATTAAAAAGACTTTTTATGTGCAAGAAGCGTAGCAGGTTCGTAAGGTCGGAGAGAGATTCTGTAATCTCGATGGAAACAAAATGATTCATTACAGTTTCTTGAGATGTAATGTTTACTGAACATTAAATTATACTGTATAAAGTATATCCTTATCGTAATCACATCGAAAATTTGAAATTTTTTTTAGTGTATCGCACCTTCAAAAGTGACGACGCCCATACCGAACCGAGGCTCGGGCATCTGGCCCGTGACCGTCCACTCGTCGGTGTTGGGGTCGTACACCTCGACGGAGGAGCCCATGTCGGAGCCCACCCAGCCGCCGAACGCGTACAGATACCCATTCAGCCCCGTCAGCCCGAACTCGCACCGGGCCTCCTTCATCGGGGCTATGTTCGACCATTTGTCTGTCTACGAAATAATGTTCAATATGAAGACACGAAAAATACAATATTTTTGATATTTCAATAGAATATATAAACAAATATTTTGTTATATTTTCACACATCGCCTATGACAGAGCCTGTTGAAACATAACTAGATGGCCAATAAACTACATGGATACACAATAATACTTTTTTTACATCCAGTCTGAACAAGTACATATTTAACTAATTATTTGTCCTGGGTGGGAATCGTGCTCACAACCTCCCACTCAGTAGTTAGTAGTAGTAGTAGTAGACTAGTTGAATTTCCATTACTAACAAGTAATTACATATATATATTAATATGTATTATAATTGTTTTATTATATTGTACATACTACACTCCTCTGCCTACCTACCGTTTCGGGTATTACAGACGCGATGTTAAGTTTTATTTATGTGTTATAAAAGTATACTTACTGATGGATCGTAAACTTCGCCATTGGCTAGTATTTGGCTGCCCTGCTCGCCGCCCACGGCAAACACGCGCCCGCTCAGGGTGGCCACGCCCGGCTGAATCCTTGCTATTCGCATCGCAGACATCTCCTCCCATTCCCTATAAACACAAAATTAGAATGTTGATAGTCTAGTACAAGTTATACAATAAATTATTACAAATATATTATAGTTAACCGAAATATTGTTATTATGAAAAAAAAAACATCGGAATCAAAAGGTGTCACTACCGCTTCAGGAAAATACAATTGTAATGTTACCGAAAACACTCGTAGTACGCACCGTTTGTGCAAGTCAAATTTAAGTACGGAGGCGAGCGTGTGGTCGCTGGAGAGCGGCGGCTGCAGCGCCGAGTCGTGGCACGAGCCGCCCGCCACCAGCAGCACGCGGCGCGCGCGCGCCCGCGGCTCCGCCAGCAGCGACACTAGCGCCCCTCTGCCACTTTTCTGTAATACACAATGTTCCATCACACGTCCACGCCGTCTCTCTTATGTTCTCTCATCTGTTATTAGCACGAGATAACTATGAACAAGTTAATAATTGGTATAATAGATTATATTATCCATACATTATCCATACGTTATTCATACATTGTTCTATTTACACATTAAGCATTCTAATGTTTATGGCTTATTTAAAATGTTAAGTTATTTGTATGAATAATTTTGTGTTTTGTTATTGTGCTTACTTGTATTTCAGTTAACAAATGATTATACATATATTTTTTTAGCAATGGTGTCATAATTGTAAATGAATGAGCCAATGCCTTATATGTATTCAGTCAGTCTCAGTCTACCACTAACTCTTTTACATTGTCTATACAAGAAATATATGTATACGATGATTTGTTTTCTTCAACCCTATACTTTCAAAGCGTAATGACGAGTCACATTACTGTTAAAAATTTTCTTAACCTTCCATCATACATTTCATAAAAAACAATCTGAGATTGTAAAAATAAATATGAATTACCATATCAACTGTAACAGTTTTCAATGCGACTTGTATTGATGGGTCTTGTACAGTTTTTATAGCATCATCTAAAACCTCTGGTGATATCAGCGGTAGTCGCACGTGCCTTAAGACTTCGAAACAGTGACGTCTACGACATGCCGGATCTTGTTCTAACCATTTTATTGCTGGATATAAAACCTGTAAATTTAATAGTTCATTTTACTATCGGCACCGGGTTTGGGTAGCTCTAAATCTGGAATAATGCGTATTATTATTATACTTTGGTACAAAACCCTAAATTTTTATAGTATTTGACTTACAGGTAAAACAAAATTGGATATGATAAACTAAGATTATCTAAGGTCACATTCTAATATATTATTTGAAATACTAGCTGTGCCCGTGACTTCATTCACATAGAATTCTAAAATTCTAAAATGGAAGTACCCTGTGCTACTCCTTATTACATCAGCTATCCGCCAATGAAAATTCCATGATAATCGGTCCAGCCATTCCAGAAATTAGTCAGAACAAACAGACAGACAAGAATTGTCAATGCTGTTATTTTGGTATTTGCTGTGTATACATACATATGCATTTAGTAAAAAGTGGTTGTTTTATTGTTACAAACAGACACTACAATTTTTTTTATTTGTATAGAATATAGACAGCACTCTGTCATAAATTAAAACTTGATCTAATTTTTCACATTTCAATAATAAAATGTTCCTTACATACAGTTATTCCTCACCTGTGCCTCATTGTCTACTTTCAACTGCTCCGAAGACAACAGTGTAACAAGTTGCTGCAGTGGCAACTCTAATAGTTCTTCACCATTGGCTACCACATTCCAGTTGGCTTGTGCGTGGGACAATGCTTCATCAGCCAATTCTGTACAGTTATGTGACTCTGCGAACCTGCAGGTTATTTATTTAATTTATAAATATAAATTTTTTTTAAATTAAGTTGAATTAAGCTCCCAAATATTACACTGGCCAGTTACTATGTCCTATTTTGTTTAAATCAAATGTACTAATATTCCTGTGACTTTGTTCAGCACAACTCTCACTAAACTATTAAGTTTTTAATACAACTCAATTTTATATTAGGTTTCATATCATTGCCCGACTTTACCTATTAAAGCAATATATTAAAAAAATACTATAAGGGAAACAGATAATTAAATAGACTTTAACAATTGCACTGATGAGAATTTACATTGTATAAACCACATACATTCTATTATATACACTAACAACTTGTGATTTTAAGCTATTGTGTTTTGTATGAAAGATATTTAAGTTCAGTTTTAGTACCTATAAATACCCAGGGCGTTAGAAGGATGCAACTCCCTCTTTAAATATTCACCACATACAGTAACCAGTTCTTGAAGTTGAAGCATATCAGCCGCAATCAGTAAATGTTGAACTGTTGCCTTATCAATTGTTATCTCTCCTAAAAGTAAAGAAAACATTATATTATTATTATTATATCAACATGCCAGATCACTTAACAGGGCAGGGAGAGAGCACAGAATGCAAAATAGCTAATGAAACATGGGAGTATAATACACTCCTCAGACAAGCTCTCAGGTGAAATAAAAGTATGATGTTATGTTATTAAATAAAAATACATAATTTGAACATGCATATAGAATGAATGACAGTGGAATATCAAAATAGATAAATAAGGCAAATGTGATTAGTAGAGAGTAATAATAAGGGTTATTTGCTTATCAAATGAGGGACTGCAATGTCAGACAATGAAGCACTATTAAAATCCTAAAAAAAGTCTAGGTTAAAACTATAAATAGACAGTCATAAATAAGAACTTGGATCAGAGTAGATGAGGCCGAAAAACTTTGTTGGGAATGCAGTCAGAATAAATCCTTAGTCTTTGCCTCACCTGTGAAAAATAGTTGTGTAATGTATGCATGTGTGAAATTAAATATGATAGTAGTAACATTTACCTGTATAGATAAAATCTATTATTAAAGGAAGTATGCCTGGTGGAACACTCGGGAGCACCACATGACTCTTCTGACTTTCTTCCAGACCCACACTGAACATTGCGTCAAAATATTTACAACTCGCGGCTAAGACAACCCGATGTGCCTGTAATGTTAAAACATCGTGGCACTAAAATAACTTACATTATTCCGATTGCACTTCACATTTTTTTATCTGTTATGTATCTATTTTTTTTTAAGTATAAACAAGATAAGTTCAAAACAATTACAACCTAGAATAGAGTAATCTTACCCGAACTTTTGTGATCCCCGATATTAAATCTATATCGCAAAACCTGCCATCTCGTCTGAAATCATTTAGATTCAATGACACCTTTGTGGCTATTTCCAAGCATTTGTAGGGTCTCGACCCTTCTTTGCTAATAAACTTGTCGTAAATTATCGCAGACATACTGTCTTCAGTACACTTCACCTCATTTTTATATACAAAAGATCACAAATTCCAAAATTTTCCGAAAACAATTTAGTTCTCACATAGTCAATGATGGTGTTCCTATTCTTATTTTTTTTCTGACAGCTTTTTCATAATTTTAGACGAATTTTAAAATAGTGACTTGTTTAGATATCATAATTCTGAAAATTTTAACAATCCAATAAATATTTTTAATGACTTATGTCTGCTGTAAATGGAAGAGACAATAAGATAGGTATAGCGCTCTGAGGTCGATTAATTGAAGAATCGATTTTCCTGGCATAATTTTTCTATTTTTTAAAACGACATGTAATACCGAATCGATTTATTGAATCGATATTATGCCCTTGATTATAAAAATTATTAAATTACTTAAAATACCTTAATTAAACTTAAAATACCCGTAATATTATGGTGTTGTCGGTATGAAAGGCAAATTATTCCAAAACTTAGTTAGTTTCTTTCCCCATTCTTAAAAAAACCTTCCACAAAATAATAGTGAATAAGTCGAGGCAATAGAAGGAATTGAAGAAAAAGGAATTTGGTATTTTCATAAGCTACTTGGGAAAAAGCAACTCTATACGTATAATACACTTGCACTGGAAAGTTAAAGCTTAAACGAAGATTGTAACACTATTTAATTTTATCACAGGCAGTTGTGCACTTGAAGTAGGATCCTAACTTTACTGGCAAGAACACAATAGCTTAGATGTATGTATATTTAAGTATCGTGGGATCATCTGTACCTTGTGAGTGCCTTTTTTCAATTGCCAGCAATATCGCAAGTTATGATCGAAATCCCTTGGATCCCAATAGACTTGACAGACTATTGTTTTTAAAAAGCTTAGGTATTAAGCATTGTCTTTAAATTTGCTACCATACGTACTGTTTGTTTTAAAAATATAATCCGTTACATAAACGTATTCACGTACAATACACGGCCGTGTCCATGACACAGCCACACTCAATTTTTTTATCTGTTTTCATAACATTTCAATTTATCATATATATGTAGAAAATAAAATGTTTTCTTTTATACCTGGGGCCTTATTCGCTACATTATGACTAAATGCCACGTAACGCGGCGCGTTACAGTACTTTTACGCCGCGTTACTTACGCGTTTAGTCAAAGTGAATAAGGCCCCTGATCAGATATTTCGATATAGTATTAAAAATATTTTTTAATATCAAAACTACCTGATTTTACAGATAAGAGACCGTTTATTATGGTATCTTAATAAAATTGATATATATTTACATAGTAAATGCAAACTTGAAAAATAAAACAATATTTTTGAAATCAATTAATTCGACATCGTTTTTTTGTCAATTTAGTCATTAGGTGACGATCTGAATCGATTTATTAATCGATCTATCTCGGAAAGAATTTTCAACCCTACAATAAGATTCTTTTCTATTGTAATGTTCAACTATGGTAAAAGATGAACTT
>DWDU01002583.1:0-12573 GCA_018245575.1 Jemadia suekentonmiller
ATTAAGGGAGGCTTCTGTATAAAAGGTATGCGATACCCTGTTATTATTTGTACAACAAAATTTGGAGCTCCCAGTTCACTCCATCGACTGACATGACAGGCCAAGTAACCCGCCTGAAAATGAATCAACCGCGAATCATAGCTTTTGTTTTTTGTTTCCTTTATAACCAGAAGGCAGGAATGAGCGTTTTTGTACTCTTTATGACTGTCCGAATTGCGTGATCGCGAATCCGCGAGATCGGAAGAAAGAATTTATATAATTAGAATTATAGTTGCGCTATTCAGAGCTACCACTTTACGCTTGTGACTCAGAATGGAATCAATGTTAATTGCCCTGCAAGGGCCGATTGCAGTGGCCATGCAAATTGCCTTGATGATCATGGCAACAACTGGACTCACCCTGTAATAAGTCATGAGTACGTACTGACCCCTGCGAGGTGAGACGTGTGACAGAAGTAGGCTTTGATCACGAAGCATTACCTCTTATAAGTTTGATTAACTGACCCTAAAGTTTTTCTAACTCCACCAGGTTTTTCCAATGCAGGTGTAAAAGCTTCCGGTTCAAAAATATGAGTATACGAACGAGGGATTCTATTTAACGATACTTTCATTAACGGATCCTTAATAGATTTTAGGATGCCATGCCTTGTCATATCTATGGTTTCAGCTCTGTGACCGCAGACCTTTTATATAATATCCTGAGATATCTTCATGAATTCGCCTTCGAGAAAAATTTCATCCATTTTTACATTGAGATTAACAAGAGCAGCATTCGAGGTTGTAGACCATGTAATTAAATTACGAAAACCATGCAAGAGAACTTCCTTTTACTTTAAAATACAGAAAGTGATTGTTGCATATGATTTATCGGATAAAGCTAAGTAAGTGGTGTATGTTATCATATGCTTTCACCTCTGCGTTTGTTTGAAGATCGATAAATCCGGGTGAATGATTGTATAACTTTTTAATTTCAGAACACCGTATATCCGTCCGTGTGTTACTACCTAGTCGTTGAACTTCGTTTAACATTTTAAATACGCCTCAGGGGTGTTCGGCACTGATGGATCCTTAACCTTAGTTTTAATATCGAAAGACAAATCGGTTATATCAAAAATTTTATTAGACAAAGGCGCTTGCGAATCGCAACAGTCGTTATGAACTATTCACTATGAACAATTCACTATCACTATCACAATATAAGAGGGTGGAATATTATAAAATTATTTTCAATACCGAATGGTAACATCGTTATATTTATGATTAGATACTTGAGCAACTCACGTGTGAAACGCCTTATATATAATTGACACTTCACTGAAGTTAAATTATCGAAGAGTATAATAATTTTTTAGAACACAAGTAGCTAAATGTAAACTAAACTGTATGGAAAGTAAGTAACCTTCATGACTCAACGGGAAATGTCACGTAAATTAAAACAAAATACGGACAAGCTTTTCAGAACGCCCGCGCGACTGGCGGGTGGTGTGCGAAAGAGATAGATGCATAGAGTGTAGAAACAAGAGCATATATACAACAGGAAATGGATGTGTCTATCTCATTATATAAGCTACTACTAATGGTCAAGTTTATAATGACATCTTTTGCAGAAGGGTCCGACGCCCGCCATTACAATTTTGTTTAGAATATTTATTTATATATAATTAATATTGGATTTTTCTAACTAGATATTTTAGTTCAAATTTCTAGTAGCGTCTTGGAGCCTGGATATGTGTGCCCAGTGTATGGCACACTCACTAATTCCATAGTGGGACGCAAACGTAACTAGTGGAACGTGGGAGTGTACTGTACTCCTCTGTCTACCTCTTCGGGGATTACAGACGCGATGTCACGTTTATGTTATATTAATATTCATATAGATATATATCTCGAATTGATAATATGATATTGATACATTTTATGTGTCATAAAGTGTTTTGTAAGCAACAGTCACGAAATAATCAGAAATGTGATATATTGCATGATTTTTATTATTAATAAATTAGGTAAAAAATAAAACTTTGCCAATATGTAGTTTTACAATTAGCAAACAGTCCCGTTCAATTGACTTAATTAAAATGGACTTGCGATGTTAGCTTTTTTTTGTTATTTTTTATCATATTATTTATTATAACATTTGCTGTTAAATATTTTGCACGTAAATGTTTATGACAAAATGTGTCTTTCTTTATCTTAATAGCAAGTTATGCAATATCAAATATTGTTAGAAGGACAATGATTTACAACGTAGGCGTAAACTGAGCTTCACAAATGTAGTAATGTATAAATTGTAGCCTTTTTTTACACAGCAGTTCTGAAAATTTTTGTTCTTAAAAGTTTTATTTATTTACAGAGATAATTATACAAAATAAACATCGTCATTAATTTATTTGCTTTGTTTATTTTATTTTCTCCTTTTGTTTTCTTTTTCTTCAGTTTCGTTTCGCGTGTCCTCGTGTGGGGTGCCTTAGCCTTATTAATCTTATATATATGTTTGTAACGGGAGTAATGACTGGTATTGTGCCTTCGTATATACATTTAATTTCTGAATGCCTTTTAGTAGTTATTTTGCTATAAAAATATAAATATTTTTTCTGTTGACGTTAACGTATTCCTAAAAGATATGAAGCTGTTCTTTTACGGTATTTCTTAAATGAAGAATCTTTAATGCAGGCCTAAATGGGATTAAAAAAACTATTATAATAGTTTTTATATCAGTAATTATCAGTCATCTACACCTGGTACGTAAATATATTTAAATAGGTAGGAAGAAAATCCGCAGTAGAAAGAATTTCCTCGGATTTTCCGCTATAATTCTGAAACAGTCGTAAATATTTTAAATAGTTAGGAATATCTTTATAAGCCGAGACCTGGAACGCATTCATATCTAAAATTTTTGTACAAGAGAAATAATCTGTAATAAATTAATTAACAACACCCTGCAGTGCCATTCGAAAAGATCCCTTTTCTGGACTTATATGGAAACTTAAAGACTGATTTATTTAAATGAATATCTATGACGGGATTGGTTAGATTTATCTGTATCGTCCACTTCAAAATAAACGATGATTCTTAAACTCAAGCCTAAAAATACGGATTTGTTAAATGAAATATTTTTTATATAGGACGTTATATCAGTTCAGAAAACCACTAAACATCTGTTTTCTGACCATTCAATCTACAAAAAATGTGATTGCACGACGTGTTTGTAACTTTGCATTCTTAAGCGTTCCCGCGTAATGTAATTCACAGTTCATGCTTTTCTCTGCTAAGTTGGAACTTTTTCTACAAACGTATAATTCATTTAACTTATAGCGTCATAGTTTGAAATGTGTTTATGTTTGAAATGTGAAAATTTACAAACCGCTGTTGAACGGTTCCTGTGAGAGGGCCGTTTACTTCCCTTTACATCGTGTTGTAAGTATTTTATTCACCTATTGGCGTTATTTTGTGCGATTTTATAATAAAATGTACACAGAGCTTAGTATTTGGCGACACATTTACCTAGTGTCTAGCCAGGGCATCATATTAATTAGGAACGACAGGCTTATGCTTTGTTGCGTGTAAATAATTTTTTATATTACCAATATGTATAAAGGTTTTAAGCAACGTTATGTTGTCGAAACAGGACGATTCGTGTATTAGTTGAAAATATAAGTTACCTAGACGGCTGCCACCAACGACATATTGCAAAGTTTTATATGACAACACCAACATTTGGACACTTATACACGAAAATTACGAAATGTTTTTAAATAGCGATAATTATGTAGAATTAGCTTTCGAATACAAATATTTATTGTTATGTGTTTGTAGTATCAGCGGTAGGTTACTGTAGCTCGGTTTAAATGTGAGCAGGTGGTAATTTGGTGAACTATATATATGTTTATAACGTATGTTTAGTAAACATATATTAATAATAAATAAGTTTAATGTACTAGTCGTTACATTCGGACAGTCAAACATACGAGCTGTATGTAGGTACGTAATGTTTAATTGCGTCATTGTCTACAAAGTCGCTGCGGCGCTCTGTTACATCACATGATATAAGTTCACTCGGGGCCATGGTGTATATTAAATTAATAATATATTTCAAATCTATGAATTGTTACTAAATTTAAAACCCAACAAAATCCTACACTTCGGACAAATGTATTATACAGTCATAGCAAATATATAACGTAATGAATGTTCACCAAAATTAAAAGAATATTTACTGTGTCATCCATTAATAGTAGTTGAAGTAAATGTAAATAGATTAATAATTGTTCGTATACTCATTATTAATTAGAATTATCATTTAATTAAAAGTAAAATGTATGTTATTTATTTGAAGCAGTAAATGCTAATGTTCGAGATGTTATTCTTAGTTTTTAATTGATATATACATAGTAGGATCGATTCTGTAACCTAGAGTTTGATGTACTATTAAATTCTTAAAGAGAAAAAAAAAAAATGGTGTGTTGCATATCGTGTTTTAATGAAATATAATGAATATAAATGTACTTGTTATTTAGTTAATATTTAATATTCGTCTATGATACACGATACCTTATGTGAAACGTATTATAGCGATGTTGTTACTTCATAAGTTATACACGTCGAGGGCGGATGATCATGGATATTTAATTAAATTATTAATTGTTGTGTAGGCGTCATAAGAATTTGTTCAGTAAATTACAATTACTTGAATACTATTATTTATATGAATATTGCTGTTATATATTTGATGTATATAACAAATACATAGCACTTGAAGAGCAGAAACAGCAGTGGCTGGGGCTTGTTTCACAGCATTACCGCGGTGATTGAAAACTCAGTTTACTTGTATAGCCATTAGTGAATAATCTCTATCTTCATACCGCGTATATTTTAGCACATTTCTTTAACAAGTAACAATGTTTAAACCACTGCTCCACTACAAATATAGTAGACAAGAGATTCTGGACTCGGATTGATCGGTGATAAGAAGGTGTCCATTTTATAATTCATAGATAGCAGTGGTCAGTATCATAGTATTTTTAATCACCACATAAAAGCTGTTGGTGACGAACTATTGACACTAACCTATAAGTATGTACTTTAGTAGGGACGTTTAAATTGTATAGAGCAAGTTGCGTTTTCAGTAGAATGGTCTCGTGTTTAAGGATAATGTTTTTTGACTTTATTAGAGATTGAGTGTCTATATATTAACAACTAGAATTTACTGCGACTGCTTAACTTGTATAGAACTGTATCAATGTCATTTGTAGGCACTTTGGTATATTAGCAATGCTTCTAGGCGTGTCAAAAAGTATTTATGAAAAGGTATGTTGCAAGTTTTACGTCCAAAACGTGGTATTTTACTACTACATGGGCTGTATCACGTCATTCACCCCTGTTACATGGGATCTGTAATATAACTGGTAAAAAGTGGTAGTAATAGACTCCTACGGGGAAATATGGATGTAATGTGATGTCTCGTTGTATATCCTGTATGTGAATAAAACATGTCATCAATAACCGAATTCGTGGGAACTTTATACATTTGACTCGTAGACAAATTGGTGATATAGTTGTCGGTACGCTTATTAGCATCTGCGTTACGGGAAAAATCAAGTGGCTTAAATAAAATAAAAATTTATATGTTGCTGAAGTCTATTAAACAAGAAAGCAACATTTTTTGTAGCAATACGCTCGCGTTTGACTACAATCTCGGCGGATGGTAAGCGAGATTCAGCCTATTGCTCCCTTGCGTAGTAAGTGCCTATTTAATATTTTCTTGAATAATTCCATGTTGTTCGAAACGGGAAACGTAGACTCCGGCAGGGGGTGCCATTTTTCTGCAGTGTTGAGATGTAAAAAAATATCTAATCTTGTATATTTTCCATCTCTGCTGTACGGTTATTTAGATTATCATTTATTGAATTTTTAAATTTAGAATTTAAGAACCACTAATTGATACTGCGACTCACAACTTTTCTCGTCTTTCTAACAAAAGATTCTGTTAAATTTTTTAATGTGTTAGGTGTCAACTTAGATGCTTAATATCTTAAATTCCCCTTATATTATTTTATGAAGCTTAATTTGCTCCTATCCGTCCTCGGCTCAGCAATAATCCGATTTGCTTCCCTCGTCTTTGAGAGAGAGAGAACAATCAATAGGGAACAATTACTGTCAGCTGTCAGCAGTGTTAGCTGAACGTCTTCCACTTAAGGGACATACGTCCATTTGTTATGACCATTTATCATGAGCACTTTTTATTGATAATATAAAATATCGCGCGTATTTTTTCTAATAATCTAAAAGTAATCGGATTTTTTGTTCTTAGAAATATTTTTCTACGTCATCACAACGCATTAAAAAAATGAGTGCCAGTGTCAATATATAACAGCGTTATATACTGGCGACATTGAACGAATTTTCGTCCAGTGTCACTGCCAGCCACTCATGATAATCGTCATTAAGTTAAAAATTACCCTAAGTTTGATCTTAATTACTCCCATAACCACTATCGGCTTTATTTATATCTACTGACTGTTGATACCGGGTTAAAGAACCCATAAAAACTTGGTGTCCCAGGAAAAAATGTTGGTCGTGGAGGGTGACGTCCTGAGCTCATGATACAAGCAGTCCAAGTGCAACCACGTGTCTATGTCGTCGCGTGTCTCAAGTAGGCATTGATTATTTCCTCAGGGTCATAAATAAACTTTAATTTTCTACCTACTCTGTGTACCTGTTAAACAAATAATCGAATGATATCTATAATGCAATAGTTTGTGTGGTTTTAAAATAAATTAATACGTTCTCATTATCCGTAAATAAATCCGTATGCTTCCTTGAATGAAGATACAATTTGAATTTCGTGTTTCAATAATAGTTAATCCTTATTAATATGTTGTAGCACAAAATTATAAATATTATTACTTACATATATAAATAAATATATACATCGGTAACATATTATAATTGTCGTTGTCTCTATGTAATGTCAATTTTGTATAATAAAGTGTTTACCAAATCCTTGTTTTTATTCTTCATCCCCATTAAGAAATACACACCATTTGTATTTATATTTAATTTAACGAACATACTTAAAGATAATTTACAGGGTTGATAGGTACAGATGATTACTCGTAAAAATATGTTAACAATTTATAATGATCGTTATATTTGTCATCTAAGAAGAAAGTTGAACACTTATATTTATCATCACATCATTTCTACAATTAAAAAGATTAATTTAATTCGTGTACCGGCCGTATTGGTAGTCCTCGATGCGACGCATTTACTTGAATGGACAGGTATAAGCTTTTAGGTACATATACTGTAACAATAATCCAAATATATTTATGGAATTTGAAATGCATATTTCATTTTAATTAATACATATATCACATGTAACATAAAAAAATAAGGATCCTTGAATTTTCAATTCTAATATTCATAGTAAGGAATTTAAAAGAAAATGTTTCCAAAACGCATTACTGATTTTATTGGGTTTTCTAAATGAGTGACAATATTTATTTCATTTATATGACCAGGTTGAGTGAGTAGAAAAGTGCTTAGAAGCGTACTTGGACTAAATGCTTTTGGTAGGCTGATATGGGTTATTAAACGGAGAGAATATTGAAGTAATTAAACTACGAATATTGATCTCCGCATTTATAAATATAAGAAATTATAGACATTTTACTATGATGGCATTGGACCATAAACAAAAAATTCTACTCAGGACTACCTTTCTCTGTTGTCGAATTTTTTTTAAATATATTTCAAGTAGGCACCTACCTACCTACCTGCCTAATAACGTCGATTACATTTGGGATAAGTCAATGTAATGTAGGTAATATTATACATAACATTTTATAAAAAACACTATCAATTTAATTACAACTTAATATTTACAACGACTTAGAAGCGAAGGAAAAGTTACAAAAATACAGAAGAAGCGGCAAAGTATTGAGAAGACAAGAAACGGAAATCATTAACATAATAAAATATGAATTCTTAACAGCTTTAATTAAAAGCAGTAGCATTATTGTTTTGGCATCAATGTTTTATTTCACAGGCATTATTTCATTATAAAAATGAGCATTACTATATACGTACGATACGTTTAAAAAAATTAGAATAATTTTATAGTAGTGTATAAAGTTACGTGAAAAATAATAAGAAAAAAAAAACAAATATTAGCCAACATAAAGTTACATAGTTGGTTGCGGCGCCATTTTGTTTAGCGTTTTTCAAAGCGGGAATCAGGAAATACCGTTGCTATTAATCCTTTAACATAACATAGGTAGGTATACAGTAAACCATTCAATATCAATATGACTAAACGGAACTATTATGGATAAAATTTTGTTTATGAGCAATGTCACAATACTTAATCGATATTATAACTTCAGAAATATAGTTTTTAAAGGGGTACTTATTATTAATTAATTTGTTTAGCATAATGTAAAACGATTAACTTAAGGTAGTGAAAACAATTTGTTAACACGAAATGAAACGTTTTATTCTTCGTAGAGCACACGTAAACTAGCATAAATATAAAAAAAAAAACATATTTTTTACAATTTCCAACTCTTTTTACATCTTTGGTTCAATACTTAGTGAGGGTTGGTGAACACGTCGAACACAATCATTGACCGATATATTTTAATCTTCTTATAACACAAGTTAATTAATTTCTAAAACTATAGATTCAGTTTGAACACTCGAATGTTTATTGGTAACCATATAAAATTTAGCAATTGATTGATATTTTTGGAATTTTTCAAAATACTATCTATGATTAATAAAGTACCACGACGAATCTAAAAATATATAAAAATTAGATTCCAATAGCTGAGTGTTTTGAAGGAATATACATAATACACTCGAAACTTATATTAATAACACGGACAATAATTCCTGTAAAACAGGCTTGATCGTCTTTTGATCTTAACCGTAAGTCAGTTGTTGCTTATCTGAGTTTTATCGCACAATAATGCGGCATTGAAGTGCGCTTCCCAAATGTACTTTCACTTAAGTGTACATCACTAATTGACAGTTATAACGTCAGCGGCTGTTTCAACGGACGGCGACACCGTTGATGGTGACAACAGCACTGGGCCCCGTGGGCTCGGGCTCGTAGGCGGAGTCGGTGTCGCTGCGGCGGCCGTACGCCACGTTGTCGGCTATCCGCTCGCTGTACGGCGAGTCGTACACGTTGTCGGTCACGTGGTCGTAGATGTGGCGCCCGTTGGTGTCGTGCAGCGTTGCGTAGCTCATCACTGCCGCATTCTGGTCTTCCTTTCGCTCCGCACCTTCTATATTTTCAGTATTCTTCACCGGTGTCGCTTTACGACTGTAATAAAATTCGGGCAAAACGAATCTTACTGTAGGTAGGTATATTAATCAAATAAAAGGGTAGGTAATTACATATTTTGTTATATAAATATTCTCAATTTAAAAATTTGTTCCAATTTGTAATATTTGTCAAAAATATGGTAAACATTGTATGTATGTCTAATTTTAACCAATAGTTTAAAACTATGAAACATTTTATATTGAAATATATTACCTAGGTATATTTTTGTTCATATAACTGTATTTAAACAGTGCTTTCATGTCAATGAATCTTATAAAATGTAATTATTAATAACAACTATAATGCGTTACTAAGAATATTAAAAAATAAATACTTACAGTCTCAAGTAAATGACTCCTAGCAGCATGAGCAAGAAGAGGACCACACCGCAGCCGACACCAACGCTCAGCGGCAGTGTTCCGTTTTCAGCTGCTTCGTTGGTAGCGAGCTCGCAGCTGGGTTCCTCGCCCGACCATTTCCCGTCGTCCAAACACTTCCGTAAGAATGGGCCCACTCGCTGGTACTGCGGCAAACAGTGGTACTCGACCGAGCTGCCGAATAGCGTAGAACTATTCGCTATAATTATACGACCATTCTCTATAGTTCCAGGTGACTTGCAGTCAATAGCTGTAAACAAATAATCAAACAATGAGACCAATGAATTGAATCTGTCCGAATTGTTTTCTGCCAAAAAAATATTAAGAAACCTATTAGAATTTTTAATTACGAGCTATTGTCTCAGCAGCGATGGATGGGTAAATAACAGATTCTAGATTAATATTTTTGACTAGTTGTAACGATTTATTTTTAATTAGTATAATGAATTTTTGTTATTGTTATTTTATTTTTTATTTTTAGATATTTTATGTGATTTTTAGATAGTTATGTGTTTTTAGATATTGTATGTCGGTAATTAGTGTAATTGGTTAAAGCCGTATTAATTTTTATAAATAAATAGTAAATAAACAGACAATCAGCGGTAACGGAGGTATAACACAACGATGAATGACGTTACAACAACGCTTGTTAGCAACGCGGGCCAATCAGTTGTTGTGGCGTCGCACAAAATCGTTCCATTACGCGGTAACAACAATTTCAAGGAATGGTTAACATTTGTTGAAAATCCATGACGACGCATCCCGGTAAGTAATAACATTTGTATTAAATAACGCCATAGAATGAAAAACAGACTGAACGTTATATTGATTCTGATAATTAAGTGACAAATGTCCTATGCATGTACGCATTGTCGTAAAGGAACACTTACGTATACACAGGGGAGGTGCTCCATTCCACTGACCCTTGGGGAGGCACGTCCTGGTCTGGTTTCCTTTAAGACTGTGTCCTCGTTCGCAGCGGTAATGCGCTTCGCCACCGATACTGAGCGTTGACGTCACGACAATCAAACTGGGACTGTTCTTGATTTGGATCGATGGGTCCACGCACGTTATCTCTGCGAATTGCAAATGAAACTTGTTAATGAGGATAAATGTATAGACGAAAAAAAATTTACTTACTCTGTACTGAAATATTAATTATTTTTCGACCGTTTTATCGTTGGGTTTGCAGGCTTCACATACCTTAAGAGAACATATTTTATATTATGAATTAAAGATTACGATATAAATATTTACATTACTACAACGTTGCACCAAATAACGACACGAATGTCTTAGGCGAGTTAGGTGACCAAATATCACCTAATGAGGAAAGGTTAAATCTTGATTAAACTTAAATTGTAGAAGCCGATGTAGTCCTCGTTTAGGATGTTCGTACGTATTTTATAAGGGGAGTTTCGTTAGTTACAATTCTAAAAAACAACTGCATTTTGAAGTCAGTTGAGCTTAAAAAATGATTCCTAATTGATTTATTAAAATAAAAACAACCGACTGTACGGGACCTTTGCAGACGGGTGACTCTGAACTCCACGTGCCGTTATCCTGACATAATCTTCTGGAAACTCCGTCCAATTGCCAATGTTCCTCACATTCGTACAACGCGGCCGCGCCGTAGTACGTAGCGTTGGTTGCCAGCGTAACTTTCCCATTTTGAAGTCGACCAGGATTACCGCAATCCACATCTGAAACGGCTCGTATAGTTATTATCAAAGTAATTAAAAAAAATCTTTTCTGTTCAATTTCGTTGAAAAGTTAATTTCTACATAACGCCTCTCCTTAAATGTAAGAGCAAGTTTCAAGAGAGTTTCCGATTCCCACTCATCCATTAAAATTCGTGCTACCAATGAGACAGTCGCGTCTATAAGCATATTTATGTTGTAACCTCAAACTTTCTTTTAAACCAAAGAGCTACTTACATTGGCACCTCGGCGTGACGCCACTCCACTGCCCGTTATCTTCACATGTAGATAGACTTTCGCCAATCACTTTGTATCCTCTCTCGCATCGGTACTTGACCAGGGCGCCGATGCGATAAGTGTTCCCGCTGTTGGTGCTCACTGAAGTTCGGATCAAAGTTCGTCCGTGCATCCGGTCATTACCGGTCACAGACACGATGCTGTTCTCGGCGACTACCGGTTCGGGGCATCTTATTTCTGTCGACGTAAAACGACATGTAAATTAATTATTATAGATTCATAATTATGACGTAAATAAAGTAAATTTGTTATCGGTAACATATTTTTTGTTGTTGATATAAACATAAATATAGAGTTAGTTAGTTAGTTGTAATGTTCCAAAATCCATACATTTTTACAGTATAAAATTCAGTGCGACTACAAGTATTATAACAACAACGATTATATTCAACTTTCGGTGTTGTGAAGCATCGTAGAAAAAAAATATTCGGTAATTTACTTGAACTAACCTTCGCATCTCGGCGAGGAATCACTCCACTGATGATCTTCTGTGCACACTCGTCGCACGGGGCCCACCAGCCGGTAGTTAGTGGTGCAGGAATATTGGATCACACTTCCCAAGTGCGTGGTGCCGTTGAGCAGCTCCGCTAGCCCGTAAGGCAAGGGTGGTAGCTTCCCGCAATCCACGTCTAACAAAACACATATACATTAAAAACCTTGTTAGCAGTGGTAGTCATAAATAAATAATAAATATCTCATAATAATGAGGGTCTTTGAAAAATTAAACTGTCATTAATTCTATTATAGACTGCCTCGTTGGTCGTGTTGGTTGCAAGTGCGACTGCCAACCGAGAGGTCCTGGGTTCGATTCCCGGGTCGGGCACTACAAAAATGTTCTAATTTAGATTTTCTAGTAGTGGCTCGGAGTC
>DWDU01002584.1:0-12572 GCA_018245575.1 Jemadia suekentonmiller
TGGGAGTCTACACTTCTCTGCCTACCTCTTCGGGGATAACAGGCGTGATATTACGTTTTACCATTATTTATCTGTAGGAAATATCCCACGGATATGGGACAGATAGTGAGAATGAGTAACGAACTGACGTAAGTTATACTTTAAAATTACCTACATAAATAATAAACATGATCCTTATTATTTTAGGAATACAGATGGATTATGAGAAACATGCTTGTGTAAATGATTATTGATGTAAAAATGAGAGAACGCTCGCTGTGATGGTTAGGACTGTAGGACATGCAACGAGACGAGAATGTAGGCGGGTGCACGTGCGGAGGGAGACCACTACTCATGTAACCTGGCCAAATAGGCCTGACCATGTCTTGGCTGATAGGGGAATCAGAAGTCTCAGAAACCGTTTCGCATGTATGAAGAACCGCTATGGGCATAAATTCCTCAGGGAAAGCCAATGTCTAGCAGTAAACTTGGCCTAATGATGATGATAATTATGAAGATAGAGATATATGGCACTGGAGGCTCTTTGCGTACCCCGTGAGAGACTTAGCGTGAACATAGAATAATTTTAAAATGATAATTTTATTTTTATTGAAACAAAGAGTATTAGAACTAACCTTCTTCTTCGGCATGATAAGCCAAGTAAAATATTGGAGTATTGATACCAAAAGCTGATATTCCCGTAGACATTAGAAGAATTCTAACAGTCTTCGATTTTAAAGTTGAGAAGTCGAAAAAAGGTTGTCGATCGTCTGTTTTATTCCTGTCTTTCATCTTACGCTTGATCTTGTTCTGGTTCTTAAGGTGTAATATGGCTCTTCTCTGAGGATGGTACAGGGACGCCGAGCGATAGAACGTGCCCAGGATGAACGTCACGAACACGACTCCCGTCACGGCCTGCAGCCCCAGGCGCCACCCTATCGCTCTGCAACGCACACAAACAACACACACGCGCTGTATTGTCTCGTTATACATAGTTTCACCAACAACTACATAAACAGCAATAGATCTGGCTGGGCAACCGACTACGTCACTTGACTGGTTTAATACAGTACAATTCCTTCTAAATCCAAACCAAACCAAGCCACGTCCATGTTCATGTTACCGTGTCGATAGACACATTTGTCGCACTCAATATTGAACTGGGCAGATAATACTAAGGGTGAATAAGAGAACTCAGTCAACCTGTTCATAAATGTTTGTATAGTATATGTATAGTTAAGAAGGTTATTTTGCAATAATACCTCACGGAGTATTTACTAAATAACTGTAGCTGTATTATAAAAGGATTTCCGGATGTATGCAACTATGTCGGTGTGACGTATTCGCGATCTACCTTATTGCACTCTTGATAAAGGTGGACATGACGGCGATGCCGAGGCCGCTGCCGCTCACAATGAAGATTTCCACCAGCTCGCGTCGTCGCTTGAAGTACTGGGCCACCATCAGCGTGGAACAGTCTCGAGTCAGGCCCACGCCCACGCCCACCACCGTCCCTGAAAACAGTCATGTAAAAGTGTGTGTGTGTGTGTTTAGGATAGATGAACTGATTTATAGTCTAGTCTAAAAGTTTCTTTTAGGTCAAAACTTTTTCTCCAGCTCCTAAAAATATGGTTAAGGTGTCATTCGACTCGGAATCGCATGTAGAAAAGTTTTTCCCTTATATTTAGATAAAAATATATATTTTGACTCACTTTGCCTCTTTATATATGAGAGATTTTTTTACCAATAATAATTATACAATATTTCCAATGTTTGAAAATTGTGTATTATATATTGCTCTAACGTAAATACATTCTTACATCACGCCTGTAAACCGCAAAGAGGTAAGCAAAAGGCGTGCAGTACACCAGTGGCGTAGCGTGGGTTTCAGCCGCCCGGGCTGGAAGAAAATGTTGCCGCCCTTTAAAAGTTCATGATAATCTCGTGGAGGGATGAAAAAAGTCACACACTCTATGCCATTGCAGTACACGCCCACGTTCCGCCGCTTGTGTTTACGTCCCACAACGAAATAGTTAGTGTGCGTATTTCCATACCCCAGGCACAAATAAAGACTCGGGGTCACTACTGGACCACTGGACCAACGAGGCAATTGCTCTAGTGTCAGCTAAGTATAATATCTTAACATAACATTCCTGAGCAAAACATGACTGTCTACTGAATAGCAACATTACTTACTCTGAGTTGACATTTTTATTTAAATCAAGGGAATAGTCATGAACAGTTGGAAATCTTTCTGAGAAAAATACCCGACAATATTATTATAATTAAATTAAACTGAAGTTTAAATAGAATGCTATCACTTTTTTCCACGTTACGTAACACTTCTAGACTCCATATTGTGTGGTCCTTGTCGTCAATACAAAAGTGCACACAACTTCCGACATAAGTGAAGATGATTCAAGAAATAATCCCTGCTCCGTAGTATCTCTTCGTGCATCCCTTTTATCATTAACTATTACGATGTATATTATTACATTCAAAAGTGAAACATTCAAATAACATTTAGACAGCATGAAAATCCGATTATACGAGTATGTCAAGAAAATCTCAAGTATCTGATACTTTTTATGTTGGCTCTCATAATTAGCAAACTTTTTAATTTTTTTTTTAAATTTTAGTTTGCAAATCCTACATAAGTAATGCATTTTGGGTAATATTTAATAATAACAAAAAGCTTTTCTGGGATACATATGAAGGATCTACATACATGTTATTTATATACTTGAAAAAAACTGTTGAAGAAACACATATTTTTAACCCTTTTTCCAATAATAATAATTACTTCGATTTGTAATAAAAAAAATGTGCAAAGAATTCAATTAATTAACTTTCTTGTTTTCTCGAAACTCCTCTACAACCAATAGCTGACGAGATGTAACAACGAGAAGAAGATAAAAAAACCGGTTTTTTATATTTTGTTTCATAAAAAATTGTACCACTTGAAGTGTGCATAGTAAATGCTAAATTCTGATTATATTACGAAACCATTAGAGGAAAAATTTACGACCATATACAATTAGGCAAACCCACTACCGACTAGATTAAAAAGATATTATTGTTTTAGTCAGTCTGTCGTCAGGTTGCAACGGCGCGTATCATGTTTGTGAATAAAGGCGTACTATTTATTGTCAACAATTAACCGGTGCGAACGACACGACGTGGTGTACGGAGCGCGGGGAGGCGGAGCAATGAACACCTCAGCGGGCCGTCGGCGGCGCACGTGGGAGCGGGCCTGTCAGGATGTCATCGCTTAGCAACGTTCGCAGAGGAAATGTGCATCCACTCGCTTTTGACACATGACGAACGACTTCAATTTAACATGAGGCGAGTCGGGAAAACGAGGAGAATGTCAATGATATCTTCTTTAGTAAATCGTACAAATTTATTATTATATGCAAATAAGTGTACCTAACTATGAACAGTTTTACTAACATACGTATAAGAATATCAACACGATAATTGTTCAAGAAATTTGTTTTTAATAATTCCATTCTTTATTTAGTGTTGGTTAGCAACCAACATTACGACCTTCACACGGTTGAACATTTGTATGGCGTCGGGCTTATTGCTGTACAATCCTGTCCTCGAGTGGAGATGTTGGCGATACAAGGTATTGAACTGAATGCAATTGCTCTATTTCGTGTCCACGATACAAGCGAGTTCTACATAATGCTTCCAATTTCAAATGCATTGCGTTGTTTGCAAAATATTATCGACTCCATAAGATCATGATAGTTATTCATGGAATTGAAATACATTTTATATAAATTGTATATTTCGAGATCAATAATTTTGTATCGTCATTATTAAATACCTCTTTGGGTATTTGCAATAATTAAAAGATATTCAGAAAATTGTCGAAACATTCAAAATAATAGTTTGATTCCGTGATACATTGAACCTGTAAAGAACAGTATTTCAAGCGCCATTTAAACCGGATCCTTCATTACTCCCGCTTCAAGGTGACGCGTGTCGTCGCTGTCGTGGCGGCAATGTGGCTAATGAAGTCATTATAATTGCAAATATTTATTTCAGATACATACTTATTACCAATTCTGAGGCCAAAATTTCACTTTCGATATAAAGATACAGTCGTGTGGGACTTTTTAGCCGAGTATGTGCCTAGCTCTGCCTCTCCGGGCGCCGCCATGTACACTCGCCTTATAAATCTGTTTCGGTTATCTGCTGTCAATCATTATTTGTACATGATTGAAACCATTTATCACAATACACCGTTCTTTTATTATATCATTGCTAATTTAATCTGCTTACACCCTCAGGCTTATGATCTCTTGTAAATAAATATCCCAGATGTAAGAACTCATGCAAGAATATAGCTGTGTGTAGGTGTGTAGGTACAGTCTAATGGCAGCTTCCATTACGTGCGTATGTAAGCGGTACTTTGATGCACGTTTAGGGTTAATATCAAGTTTTATTTGTATCGAAGTACTTTGTGATCACTGCAATATTGTTTTCGAACAATTGTCCCGCGCTGGTAGCTGCCACACGTGCCTGCGTCCTTCAGCGCTCACGTCCGTCACATCAAATTGCGACCATTGCTGAAGTCGATCAAGCGATACCAAAGCAATTTCTATTTAAATGCAATGTTGCATCATTCAGAAGCTGTAACTGAAGTTGCGATCGGCAGATAAAGACCCACAAGATTACGTAAGTGCATTTTGCAAAATCATCCATACTTATATTGAGAGAATATAAGAGAAGAATTGCAAGCGTCTAAGTCATATGAAACAGTCATATTCTAAGTTGTTTCTTCTCTTAAATAATTAATATTTGTGCTTAATAATAAATGATAATAAAAAAGATGGAGTATATATTGTATTTTATAGACCTCCAAAACGCATCGTTGATTTATGCTCTGCTCGGAGCCTTGACCCAAAAAGTGATAATATCAAAACGGGCCGCGCCGCTTTATTTATTTTCATTTGTCTGCAGTTTTATCTCACATGGAACATCCGTTTGCTTATTCAAGGGAGCAATTAAGGGCTACCTTTGATGTCCGTTAATACGAAGTGCGGATATGACCCGAACGAAATAAATGAAGCTGTCAGCTGTACGATCTCAAACGGGCTAAAGTTACGATTGTTTGTTTATGGGAATGCATTACCCGTATCGATTTCATAAAACATATTTTAGTAAGATTTTAAACACTGTGTAATAAATAAAAGACGACTGGAGCAACGATACAAAAAATTAATTTTACAAGTTCCTGGATGAAAATAACTTTCATTACCATCCATAATGAAGTACTTCTCAGAGCCCGTAACGTGTAAGTTACGCAAAGCTCACATCATTGAAGCCAGTGAATGAGACAATACCAATTGTTCAGTTAATTCTATTGTCATAATGAAGCTGAACCCGGTCCGTCTGAAGAAACATTAAGCGAGCAAAGATGCACAAAAATAATTGTAACTGAAACTGTCCTTTGAATGTACCGCGGATATTAATTAAACAGAACACAAGATACGGCGCTACTGTCTCTGTGGTTCTTTTTCCAAGGTAATATACTTGGTTAAGTTGATGTGTTGGTGGTAAGTTGTTCAAGTGTACCATCTGCACAATCTCTAATTCCAGTACTAAGTGGCATAGTGAGAGCGAGCATCCAACGTGATAAATATCAGAATCTCCTCTTGGAAGAGTATGTGTGTGAAGATTCGTGATAAATGTTTGTGCGCCGTGTTTAGGGCCATAGAGACTTGTGAAATCCGCGTGACTTGTGAAATAACTAATAGCGTTGAGGAAGGCCACCGCTTTAGTACAGTTTTATTGCATCTGTTTTAGTTTTAGAAAACCTCCTGTTTCAGTGCAGTAAAAGTCCCACATATCCCGGTATCTCTCCCAGGGTACCGGGTACCTTTTTGAAGGTTTCCTCCCGATACAAAAAAAGAAAAGTAGGTACTAATGGCGTACAAAGAAAAGTGAATGTAAGGAATTAGTAAGAAGGAAGCTACTGAGTTTCCAACGTCTGATGCAACGAGCTCGCTTGTCCATACACAGCTCCGTAGTAATTCCAACACTTCTTTAGAGAAGCAATGGAGATGTAAGAAAGAGTGGGTGTAGAAAAAGCATGCAAGGTCTGTGACGACATATTGAACGTTCGATGAGCGATTCCCTACCCAGTTAGCGACCTGTCGTAGTGGTGTAATAATTACTAGCTATTTAAATGGAAGCAAAGTGAACATAAATGTGGGAAGACACAAGTGAATACTGACCATAGCTGAAGAAGAGCTGGTGGAACTGTGTGGCGAAGGACGTGAAGAGGCAGCCGAGCGCAGCCACGAGGCCGCCCACCACGGCCGTGACGCGCGTGGACTTGCGCACGCACAGCGCCACCGTGACGGGCGACAGCGCCAGCGCCACGCCCGCCGACAGCGCGCCCAGGCAGCCTGCGACACCGCGCCGTTAGCCTTGCTCTACTAATCTATATCAAAATCTTACATTTTACATAGGTCATTAAACCACGTGCCGGATTAACCCACGTATGTACGCTCGGCGTTGCCCGACAGGGCCTAATTGTTACCTTTTATGTTCCTTACATGGTATATCTCATGTTACTTACTGACGGTAGCTGTATAATATTTACGAAACATACAAAAATAGTATCATAGAATATGCTATGCATTATGTAAATATATAATAGTGTTGTAAGCATTTTTAATTCTTCCCTAAAAAGAGGGAAGTTATTGTATTTCCCGATTTTAAAATCCTTAAAATCTGGTTTCCATCAGATCTGTACGTTTTGAGGCTCTAGGAAGTTATCTTGATTACGTAACTAAGTATTTGTCGTCATAATTTTCAAGACGAATTATTTTTTTGACGCCATTAAAACCGGTGATGCGGCAAAATTTCTTTACGTCGCAGATGACGGACACGTTTTCACTCGGTATTTATCGCGCGACGGTTTCCTTTCCGAGGGATATAATTAAAATAAAGTTTATGCGTTTAAACGAATGCTAATCATACTTTAGCACTTCTCCGACACGTTAATATATCATGCGGTACACCGTCTGGACAAGGTACGAAAATTAAGTGGCTATTAAGGGAGAAAATTTCTTTTAATTATAGCGTGAGCGGGCGGCGCGCGGCGTGCCAGTGCGTGCGCCTCGTCGGCGCGGCGCGGCGCGGCGCGGGCGCGGCGCGTGCGCGGACGGGCCGCAAAAACATCTTCATATTTTATTGTTATCAGCCGTTGGAGCGTCCGCGGGCGGCCGCCGCTGCCTTATATAAAGCTACCTGTACGCTTTGCAGCGCTGCCGTATCTATATTATCTCGGGCGCCGTATCCAAAGTAAACAATAAAATGTGTAAATTATCGCACCGCAGTTCTTACTTTAAGAGATAACAATAAAAATATCATAAATTTCAAGCTTATCTGTCCCGGCGACTACAAGTACGCGTAGCTGCTCCCTCCGCGTGGCTCGTCGGGCACTACACACTATTATATTATTTCAACATATTTCTGTAATTGTTCATTAATAAATGCTGCGAGTATTTGTAACAACAAATGTAGTTGTAGTTGTGTGAGGTCCTAACTTGTAATTTTGTTATTATTATAACATCACGCCTGGATCCTTACAGGGTAGGGAGAGAGGATGGAGAGCCCAATATAGAGATGTTCGCGTCAAGTTTGTAAGAATATAACTTCTTACAGATATGACGCGCTGTTTTTACATTCATTCGCCGCCGCGAGATGGCTCCGACGTATGACACAATATTTGTTTAAAATCTTAACGAACTTTATAAAATACAATAGTTTACTAACACTAGAGCATATTGTTTATATTTGTTGTCGAGTATAACAAGTAATAAAAATGATTGCTGATAAATACTCATATTCAAAATTTTAATTTCGAGTTTGTTGTTGAAGTCCTTTGAATCTCCCCAGTAGGCCAGACGTGCTTCGGATTCAATATTTAGTAAACATAACAGTGTTATAATAAATTTATATTTTAATACTATTTGTAAACAGGATGTGTTTTATACTGTAATGGAATATTAGATACTGAGAATAATGATAAAAACGTAACATGTAACTTGTAATCGTTTTTAATTCATAGTAACTTTTGATTTTAAGATTTAATTATTAAAATGTGTTTTGTTTGCATTTTACTTCTAAGAAATTTCGATTTAACCAGTCTTTCATGAATTCCATTCTAAAAATAGCTATCTAGATACTAGTACCTTTCTAAGACGTCGATTAGTTAGTGTTTGTATTAAAATACAGCAGGAAAATTTAGAGTACAACTGTTGTATCGAGGTCAGAACATCATGTACATTCATAGGCTAGGGTCAGTAAAAGGAAGACAGTGTTACCTTTGCTTCGTAAATATAACAAAACCATAAAACGAAATAAGAAAGACAAATAGTGAAGGAGCGCTGTAACAGAACACTAATAGCTCCCGTACTACTCGTGCTTTAGTTGTAACTACCAGCACTCTGACGCTTACGTTGGCAACTGCTGATAATATCGTACAATTGTTTACTTTCGTGTGCGTAGCATGGTAAAGTGGAGTATATATTAGTACTAATCCCTCGACAGTTCGGAGCGAGAAAGAGAAAAGATAAGTGTTGAACTAGTTTACCCTCAGTCGAACGATTCGGAGGTTCGTTGACATTTCAAGTGGCAGTGCAGCATCGTGGGCCACCCATCTGCGGTATAAATCTACAAGACGCTATTTAATCTAGTCGCGCAGATAGATGAGCGTCGTTCTTTTCAAAATCCTCCATATATCTGTGTAAGTAGATCTAATAATAATGCTTATCTCAGCAGATTGTCGTAGTGTAGTAGGTACAGCGATGCAAGTATCTAAAGCGACCGCATACATGTGCTACGTTCAGTTCACCTACGCCACGTTCACATCCACATTTAAAAGGATGTAACCTGATTTACAAAAAAATACCTAAAAAGAATATGTTCCACGAAACGGCGCCTCCAAATGAAAAGTACAACTCTGTAAATAAAGCTCCACGATATCGTGCGAGCCGCCGCCAATTGCTCCACTCGCACGAATGTCTCAATCGAATCGAAATAAAAGAAACGTGCTGCGTCGGCGTCTTGTAAATAATAGCAAATTGTCTTTATATCGACATCGACTGGGGTCGCGGACGTCCGCCAAATGTCGCTCACACTATGGAAATGGAATATTTTTTGTTCATACTACTTCATGTACCATGCGATCTTCACTTATTGACCACGGGTTTTTGTAGACTACAAGTAAGTCTGGTATCGTGAAATTGACTAGTGTAAAGAATCCTGCCGCGCACACAGGGTTGACGGCATTTTTATTCTAAAAATGTATCTGTATCCGTATCTGGTATCTGCCTACCTCTTCGGGGATTACAGGCGTGATGTTACGTTTTATGTTACGTATCTGGTATATTTTTTTATAGTAGGTGGTTGCCTCGTTGGTCGTGTTAGTTGCAAGCGCGACTAACGATCGAGAGGTTCTGGGTTCAAATCCCGGGTCGGGCACTAATAGATTTTTCTAACTTAGAATTAGATTTTCTAATAGTAGTTCGGAGTCTAGCAATAGCCTCACCATCTATTTCAAAGTGCGACGTAAAAGTAACTGGTGAAACGTGGGTGTGTATTGCACTGCTCTGACTACTTCTTCGGGGACTACAGCCGTGATGTTACGTATTAAACCGGCCCCGCAGTCACTATCGTGAAAACTGATACTCGTAGTGTACAATATATACCAACATCACTCACGAAATTGTAAGCTGTCGAAACACTGTGTACTGTACAAAGCATTTACTAATTAAGTCATTGTGACTTAATCATGAGTTTAGATTTTTAAAATTGAGGATTTAGATAATGTATAATCTAGCCTTGGCAAACCGACAAATAGTGAAAAATACAATACATATATTAAAATACTTTATTACAATTTAATGAATGTAAGAAAAGGAGAAAGAAAACAATGTATTTCTTCACTACACAAGACGCTTTCAACTGTATCAGGCCGCAGGTACATGCGATAACATACATACACTCGTAGGTACGAACACATCTGTTTTTCATTTAGATTTCTTCTGATCGAGTCCTAGGCCGTTATTAATATTTTCGTAATTTAACTTACATTTATATTTTGTTAATAAGTTTGTAAACTGTCGCTCTTATTTTTATTTATTAGTGTCGCTGCCTGGATTTACATCCCCTGCAAAGGATACTGACACATGTTTCCTTGTTTTATCAATATCAACTAATACGAAATCTAAACTAACGGAAAAAGACGCGAAAGTAACAAATGTATGAAAATTTAAATTGTGTGCGACATTACATGTGGTGGATGTTAAAATTTACACGCTAAAGCAGATGTTGCAATTTATTTTATTTAGTGTATATTGTACTAAGTTTACTTATTATCATTTATTGACTTTTTGTCATTGTTATTATTATTAGGTTTTATAACATTTACTGAGAAAACTCTTGAAATATATCATATGCAGTGAGAAAATTCTTGGAGAGTACTTACCTACGAGTACACAACATTTGTACACACTGGAGAATTATTATTGTATAAGAGCAGTACAATTATCCGCTAACAATACCCGCAGCGCGACGCATACAGCGAATATGTTAGCTTATCTAGCTTTGGCTCCCTAAATAAGGTTTTATGAAATCTCGAAATACACGTTTGGCGCTTAGCTTTATTCAGTGCAGACCAATTGCATTAACATTTTCAAGTCAAAAAATAACATACCCGCATTTTTCTCGCTGTTTCGACTAATAAAAGTATAGTATGCCATGTAGAAATCTTACTTCAGTAGAATGAAGAGTGACGGGATTGAAATCGCAATGCCAGTTTGTATAGCTTTGTTTATTCTGTAACTGTTTGTTTATTCTGTATTATTTTTAACATAAGTGCTTAGCTTAAAAGATGCAGTAGCACGCCTATGGAGTTTCTTTCGCCGCTTCTTCTCCATTAATAGTGATGCCTTTTCCGAAGCGGTGGTAGCTTCATTTTGACGTACAAAAAGTTTTCCAATGAACCAATTTTGAATAAGTGATATTTGAATTAGACTAATATATTTGGCATTATTTTAATAACAGTTTTTAAAACGCTGCACGCAATAGCATACATGGTAAGATCAAGGTGGGGAAGATGAAAGAGAATGTTACTTAAGGGAGCAAGTACGTCAACTGATGTTAAATTGTTACTTATCGTCTACCTCTGTATTAAATCCAAGGAGTAAAGCTCTACTCCTTAGGCAAGGTGTACATCGGTCCTTTATTATTTCGGCAAATTTAATGGCATACTTCATGTAAAGTTAAGCATGTGTTCACGCAGAACACAAAGAGACGGGGCTGCCTAGTTAGCAGCAGGCCGTCTATTAGTATACCGTCTTTATTATGTTATATTTTGTTTTCCGAATGTGTAATGAAGCTAACAAAGTTTCACATACGTCAGCTTCATGACACGAAACACACGCGGTCGACTCGCGCACTCGCACAGGACCAGCTTCACCCATGTCTCCTTGTCGAGACGTTGCAATATAAACTAAAATGTTCTATAACTGGCCGCGACGAAATACTTTGATAGTATTAATATTTTATGAAATGTCGTAATGTGATGGACGAGACACCATTTCTTAATATTATTCTGCCCTACGCACTCAAAGGGGATTCTGATTTATTGTGTCCCGCTTGTTATTACGCCCCGATGACTCGCGTTCTTTTCATAGCCATTGAAGTGACATTATTGATTAGTGGACGTTTAGATGTGGGCGCTCGTAAATGCACAATAATAAGTAATGGTGAAAAGAAAAGTCTGGAGCGTCATCACCGTTTCATTTCCACTGCCATGACGCTCAGTATTCAAGTAACAAGCTCTCTTGACGCTTAGTTTGGGATCAGATGGCCACGTGTGGAGATGTCCCAAAATATTTATTTAATTTTAGTATCAGTTACATGTTTTATATTAATCATGTTATGTGTGAGAAGTTATAATTTTTTAATTGGTATTCAGTGAGTGAGAAATATATAGACGGCTTAATTGGCGAGGGTGCGATGATGAGGTACATTTCGAAGATTTTTTCTAACATGGTAGTGTTCTACATGCCTCTGCCTACCTCTTTGAGGATAATAGGCGTGATGTTACGTTTTTTTTTCTAACATGAAGTTTGCAAACATCAATGTTCAATGCAATTTGAAAAGTCCAATGTGTTTCATTGCAGCGTGTCAGAGCGCAGTAGGAATACATTTCTCGCTCCCGCATCTTACGATACAGGGCTGACCTCCGCACTAACAGATCGCGGTGTGCCGTGGTCTGCCTAGGCATAGCTGCATGCCCTGGCTGCCTATGGGCAGTAGCGTAGATTGTGAGGCGAGAGCTTATGTTCTGCGATCCCCAACCCGCATGCCCAGCGTAGGGATTATGGACAAAACCCCTTACGGGGGGCCATTTCCATCCAGCCGTGGACTGCAATAGGTTGATGATGATTGTGATTCATTGACGCATCTTGTTTATTTATTTTTATTTATTTATTCTTTATTGTTAACCTATAACTAGGTTACAAAGGGCGAACTTAATGCCTGATGGCATTCTCTAC